>JAQIWH010000083.1:0-78711 GCA_034695005.1 Cryptops parisi | reverse complement strand
AAGACGAAGACGAAGACGAAGACGAAGACGAAGACGAAGACGAAGACGAAGACGAAGACGAAGACGAAGACGAAGACGAAGACGAAGACGAAGACTACGAAGACGAAGCCGACGACATTGATAGCAGTAGTCCAAATGTAGAACTTATGATCAGTAGCGACTACAATGTTCTTTCTTCTAGTGACAAAACGGATATTGATAAAGCCTTAAAAGTAGCAGATTTATTTGATGATGAAGCAGAAGATGAAGACGACGATAGTGACAGCAGTATTCAAAATGCAGCACCTATTTTGCGTAGCCGCTACAACGCTCGTATTTTTAGTGACGAAACGGAAGGTGATGATGCGCAAAATGATTATGGTTACATGAGTGGTGGTTATTTCGGTCCAGGGTCTAGTCATAAACGTGGTATGTTTGGTGCCAATTTCGACCGGCATTATATAGACGACTATGACACTAGACTTCAAACTGACTCTATAGAACTTTTGCAGTCTTTACGTCCAAAGAAACGGAAACCATCGGTTCAACGTTTTCAAAATCATCGTAGGAGAAACCGCTTGTTTAGAAGTGAATATGAAGAATTCCCCTTGCGACAGGTCGCTTCTTACGGAATTGTCTTGAATCACATCCACAATCTAGAAAAGTCGCCTGCACAGTATAACAAGTTTATGAGACAACCCATGATAAAAGGAAGACTAATCATTGGTCAGTCACAAGTGCCAGTGTATTTTGTTCCAGACGCAGGTCTGGAAGAAACTAAGATGATAGCCAAAGCTTTGGGGTTTCATTGGCCCAAACAACCACTAGCTCCTGGCGCAAATAGTCAACAAAACCAAATGCATTCTCCGGAAATAACTGATTTCTTGTACGATAATAGTGATAGTGTAGACGATCACAATTTCAAACCAAATGACAAACAACACGTGGACAGTTCTTTGGAATCGTTCTCTGGTAGTGAGCAAGACGAGGATATGATTGAGTTTTTTTTGAAGAACAAAAATCACCAAGACGAGTGGGACAGTGATGAGGAAGAAAGCGATTCTGTAACTGACGAGTTTCTCTTTATGAATGACGAAGAATTGGACGATTCTACACAAGATATCAACGAAATCGGACACTTTAAAACGCCTAAAACAGACGCTGCCTCAAAGACAAAAGATAAAGTGAAATCCACAACTTCTGAGACACACGATGATGACTCAAATGATGAAGAAGACGGTCACAAAAAAGATAAGCCGAATAAAGTCCTTGCTGTTCTTGCAAAAATTAAAAAAGCCATCAAAGAAAAATTCAAAATTTTGTTGCAAAAATTGAGAGGCGGCGACAAAAAGAAAGGCGACGACAAAAAGAAAGACGACGACAAAAAGAAAGGCGACGACAAAAAGAAAAGACCCAGGATGCACAAATGGCAGCCGCCAAAGCAACAGAATGGTGATCGCAGTAGACTGTTCAAGATCTTGGAAGTTCCCAGAGAACATTTTGTAAGAGCTGCAGTGATGATGCATGACCGACTCACGAAACTACTGAAACCATGGTACCAAAGGTATGAAAAATATAAACCAGGCGATTCTTATTCCGATTCCCAGTCTCAATCCGAATCCGAATCCGAGTCCGAATCCGAAGAACCTATCGGATACTATACCGCCAGAGAAACCGGACCTTTCTTTCAAGTCTAATCCTTCTTTAGAATGCCAATTGGTAATCTTCTGACCTTTATCAACACAAAATGTGAATAACTTTGTGGACTTTGTATCAAATAGTCAAAATTAAAACAGAAAATTTATCGTTTCTGAGTGTCTATAAGAGTGTATAAAAGAGGTCCTCGATTTATGCGAGGGTTCTGAGAAGAAAGGAACGTATAAATTAAAATCGTTAACATCCAAAAAAATTATGTGCGGAAGACATTTAGTTACTCGTGTACTACTATACAAAATTGCATAATAACGAAACTTTCGGGTGAGTTTTAGTATATGGCTCATGAAATTCATAAAAACTTTGTATTTGAGCTTCTTATATTGTGAGAGAAAATATGAATCTGTACTGGCAGAAATGAAAAATGAAATTTGCTAATATGCGATCTAAACCAACTGATCATGTGTAAATGACCCCCTTGGTCATTTACTATAAGCGCACGCTCTGTGGCGCAGGTAGGAGGTTAGGTTAGGTTAGTTGACCAATCAAAATCGCATATTAGTAAAATTTATTTTTTATTTTTACCAGTACAAATGCATTTCCATGAAATTGGAAGCTCAAGAATGTAGTTTATGTGTAAAAATTCTAAGGTCATATACTAATGTTCATCTAAATTTTATTGCATGTAACGAACTTTTAAGAAGAGTTCTTTTGTAACATATTAGCGATATCGCACTACAGACAGTTTAGTTATACTTGCGCACTGCACAAAATCGCATAATAGCAAATTGAAACGGGAAATTTTGCATGTAACCTGAATCTGGGAGAGTTTCTCTCGTCGTAAGTAGGAACTTGCATAAATCGAGAACTTCTTGTACTAATTATGAGAATTGTATGTAATGTGGATAATGATAATGAACTGTGCATACATGTAGTAATAAAATCGCATAAACTGAAATATATAGTATTGGTACACTTTTTCTTTTTTTTTAATTATTTATGTTAACAAACTACAGGGTGTTTGCGAAAAAATGTACCACTTTTCAATTGGTTATAATTTCGTGACCATGGTAGTATATAAAACGTAATTGTACTCGAACGATACACGAAATGTAAAGTGAATTTTGCAGATGGCGCGGGTTTCGAACGTGCTTAATGGTGTTTTCCGCGGGTTTTTTTTTCGACTTGTTCTTTAAGTTAGCTCACTTAAGTTTGCGACGCAGCATAGGACTTCACCCAAATGTTGTATAAACAGCACTTTCGCACTGTATTTCGCAAGATGGCGCACACTTTATGTGCTTGTAAGTAATTCTCCCATTCGTACACAATCATTTACACATTGCTACGTCACTGTATTTATCAAGTCGATCGGACGACCTATTTAAAAATTGGTAGATTTATCGCAAACATTATTTACACATTTTGCACAATTTACAGAAAAATATCAGCTTAAAACAAATTCATTACCTTCATGTTACTAGAGACCTACATGGAGATATATATTTTTTTCTAGATGAGTTTCTGAACAAGAATTTTATTGATACGGTTCACTTTTGTACTGTAATTATGGTGTAATGGTTTGTTTTAATAGGTTTTTCTGTGTATTGTCTTCGCTTGGTAATAAAAGTTGTGTGGATCAACGGTTATAACTTGGATGTTCGATCTTTGAGGAAATGAAATTATTCGGTCCGTAACATTGTTCATTATTAACAGCCAAATTTTATTAATAACTTATTATAATCAATTTTTTCTTTTAAACAAAAATTAATGTTATTAACCAATAAAACATTTTCTTTTTTGCTATTATAACTAACAATTGATATAATAACTGTGTGTGAAAAACAAATTTTCGGTTTGGAACATGACGAACTATTTATGATAGTTTAAGTGTAATTCAAGCTTTATAGGCAATAAATGTAACTCGATACAAGTTAGAGAGAAATATCGATGCAAAATATTCGTCAGTATTGGTTTGTTCAGTAGCGAAACCGCTTCAATTGACCATTGTGAAACAAACAAACAACCATGAAAGTGGACTTTTTGTGATTAACAATGGCTGTAAGGTAAAAAATGATATTTATTTTATTTAATATATTATATTATTTACATTGTATTATAAATTAAACGTTAAATGTAAAAAGTTGGAGTATGTATTTTGAAATGCCTAACTACACTACACTGAGGATTCTCATACGACATAAGTTATGTACAAGGTGGCGCAAAATAAGCTAAACCATTTGTTTGTTTTGTAACTTTGGAACGAAATATAATAATTGAACTATTTAAAACGGTGAAAGAAAGTTTGATTTTTGTAAATGTTTTTCATCATATGAGATAGTTTATTAACCAGATGAATAATTATTCCGTTTTTGTTACAAAAATATGCACAGTTCACGGTTGTTTTTCATTTTAATTTCTCAGCATTTCAAAAGATAATGCAGCTAAATTCTCTCCGATGGCTTCTGTGGTTTGACAGATTATTGGCATACACTTTATCCTTAAAGCAAATCAATGAAACACATATCTGAGACGGAAAATATATTTCATATACTTTTTCACCGTTTAGATAGTTCATTTATTACATTTTGTTCGTAAGTTACAGAGAAAAAAATGGTTCAGCTTATTTTGTGCCACCCTACACAATGATTATGAAGTTAACAATAAATTTTGGAGTGTGTTTTATTTTTATTTTAGATTAATTATTATTTTATGTTTGACGTGGACTTTGGAGTCCAAAATACTTGATGCACCATCTTGCCTCAGTTGTTGTAGCGATTGCAATAACCATCATAGTGATAACGACTGGACAAACTTGAATAGGTGCATTCAACGATGTATCGATCGTTACAAAAGTGACTGTTTATCCATATTGGAAAACGCTAGGTAAACGTTTTTTTATATACATATATATCCTATTTCGTTTTCGATGTCCTTAATTGAGGTGAGATGTTTTCAATGTTCCATTTGCAGTTTTATAAAAGTTGGTAGAGTAGCTTATTCCTTATATCGATTTCCCGTGGATGAAAAACCACGAAGCAAGAATCGATAGATAACTTATGTAATAAACACACACAAAATAAAAAGTGTTGTAGCAACAAAAGAGACATCATGAAATATTCATGAAAATCTTAACCAAAAACTTGAATATTCTGAAGTGTAATTCCTTTAATAATTAATACATTTCATTAGGAATTTAACAGCACGAGACGTGTGGCCTGGAACGTTGGTGTTAATAAGCAATTGGTATATTAAACAAGAGGAGTTTCTCAAAGACGTTCAACCTTCATGGACTTCGCAACAGGGATTTTCGGATCCATTTTTGGCACTTGCCAATCAAAAACTCAAACGAGAACTTTTTGGCAGAAGAAACAACGAATACAATCAAAGAGATGATGGTAATCCATTTTGCATTTATTTATGGGTTTATTTTATGCTGGGTTTTTCTTATAACGAGCCTCATGCGTGCATTAATTAAACTCGTTGTATGAGGCTCGATTGTCAAAGAGTAAATCAAAGAGTAAATTTAATTGAAGGGCCTGATGCAAAAGGGTGTTAAATAACATTTTTGGTGAAAAAAATCACTTGGAACATTTTCGATTGTGTTGGATGAAATTCTATCTTTCTAACGCATAAATTTGAGTAAAACAACAATATGTGCAAAATGTTATTAGTACAAGAAGTGTGAAGTAGCCCATAGACAAGCAAGTTAAGTTCAGATTTTTAAACGTAAAAATGTAAAAATTGTAAAAATGTTACTTGACACCCTTTTACACCAAGATTTTTAATTGGTAAACGTCTTGAGTTCATAGAAAGTGAATCTGGTACTACACTACAGGGTGCTCGATTCAAATTTCACCAAACATTCTATACAAAGCAAAACGTTCATATAAAAATGGGTCCGGAAATGCTTCTGAGATAACACAGGAAGGAGTTACGTAAATTGTTTCATAATCGCAGAATGCAAATGAGTATGCATTTTCGGACCCATGGTTATATGAACTTTTTGCTTGTTTTTGATGAGTACCATCTGTGGTTAAAATTTGACTAGATCTTTCAGGAACACATTGTAGACTGGTACTTCAAGACTATATTTCAAAAATTTTATATTTTGTAAAAAACGTAATTTACCGAGAGGGAGTTTAATACAATGCAAATCCCAATATTAAAATGTCTTTCATTTCAAGCTCCAACATCGGTAAAGAAACCATCCGATTGGCCCGTATGGATTCCTTACACAGGACCCATGTTGTTTTTCCCTGGCAACATCGTCTCCAACAACTTACGACCGCCATCAAACATTCCCCACAACAACTTACAACCACCATCAAACGTTCTATCCGAGCACGATATCCCCAATACATCTCAAATCACTGAAGAAAATCTCGGTCCAGACAATTCTAGGGAAAGTCTGAAGAAGATTTTCGATTATCCAATGGAATCACCAATCGAAGATGCAGCCGAACCAGAGAATTCAACCTCCGATTACGTGCACCAAACCGTAATGACAACTGGACCGACAGAATCCACCATCTTTACAACATGGCCACCACCAACAGATGGGATGCCCAACGGTGAACAACCATTGATCAAAAAAGAAAACCGCAGATATTCCATCAAGAAACAAATCTCTGAGAATGGCACGGAATTGGACAGTGAAGATTTTTCCAGGGAAGCATTCAGACCTCGAACTTACAAGGATCGAGACTGGTACGAAGAACCATCTATAGATTACGCTAGACCTTGGAATAAACCCACTTATCGTGATCGTGTTAGGCCTATGCCAGGTGTCAGACCTGGTTACGACGAAAATCCTTTTCCCGACAAGAACCCTTATGATAAGATTCCTTACGATAAGGTTGCTTACGATAATCACCACCATGAACGGAGATTTGCGCCATCAAGACACTAGCAGTTCTTGGATTCGTTGCAATACCGAATTTTAAATGGTCTTGTTTTATAATATACTTCATGTCACTAATACTTATAATTTCTAATAACTGTTGCGGAGTTTTAATCCTGTACTACTGGTTACGGTTTTTGGAAGTTTTTGCATGTTTTCAAATGTTTAGTCTTTTAAATATAGGTTTTGGCTGTCTTGGTTGTCTGGTCTTTTAAACACAATTGATGTGTTTTGTTTTGCTAAAGCTTTTATGGTGGTTTCATGGGCGGAAATTACGTGTTTGTATCATTAAAGTTCAATTAAAAACGTTGTTTCTACAGTTATTTAATTGAAAATGAGTAGAGTGTTACTACTGCATACACAAGTCTGGTGTGTGTAATGTCTTAAGGCCTGCTGACATACGCAGGCTTTGGTGTAACAAATTAAGCAATTTGTGCACAACTGTAACGGCAGCTTCTTGCTCAACCAATGAAAACAAGTTGGCAAGAAGCTGACGTCACAGTTGTCTACAAATTGCACAAGTTACCACACCAAACATTGCTTGTCAGCAGGCTTTTACAGCTTTTTAATGCACTCCAATATTATATTAGTATTATCTACTATAATAATAATTTGCTTATGTAAGTCAGCTCATTGGCTCAGAGCCACCCAATGAAATTACAGCGCGCGAAAATTCAATTTGAGGTTCTAAAAATATCTAAACAGTTTTCCAATGTTGTCACCAGATGATGCAAGGTGCCGGTCGGTTGACGGGCTTTTTACTATTAATTTGATATTTCAGTATCATCATTTACATACATAACTAACTACAGAAAAACCACGATTTTACGCGGGAAGTACGATATTTTCGCGTTAAACGACGAATTCTGTTTTGTCCACAATTTTCGACTTTTTCATTCAATTATAATTAAAGCTGTCGTGAAAGTGTTTATAATTCGGAAAATATAATACACCTATACCTCGCTATACGGCCTAGATACGTTCCGGAAAAGTTGGCCGCAAAACGAAAAGCCGTATAACGAATCAATTATTTTGATCAATTATTTTTTATTATTGACAGCAATTTTTTGGCCGTATAACGAAACATTGTGGGCCGTAAATCGAAAAAGTGTCATAATTAAAAAAGGCCGTTATAGCAAAATGTCGTATAAAGAGCGGCCGTATAGCGAGGTACAGTATAGGTGTACTGCCGGATAATTCATTGTTCAGTTGCATTGTAAACAAAATTAATTTTAATCTCAATTTAAAAACACTAATTTGACTAAACATCTCCAAAATTAATACAACAACAGCAAATAGTAAGTACAGTAAAACGTATTTGTATGCATATACTGTGTAATATATTACTGTACTGTCATGCATCTCTAATAGCAATTTGTCGGCACCAACACTTTTGTCTATTATATACATTTGTTTCAATTTTAAATGACAATATTTCAAGCGTTGCCAATGAGTTCATTGTCATCCTCCCCATGTCCTGTAAGGTTAGGAAAACAAATGTGACCTTTTTACAGTGGTATCACCCTTTACATGAGATTGTCACTACAGTACTTGACACTTAATGTTTTGTTTCATGTTCGTTTATTATAAGTGCATTGTTTGTAGTTAGTCTTTGCAATTTCATCCAAGGAACTTATTGCATAACATAAGTTTATGATTTCAAATTCTGTTATTAGGCTTAATTAATGATATATTTGAAACAGTTGACATTGGACAAACAGGAAAGGAGAAATAATGGATGATAAGAAAAGATTAGTTGTGGTCTAATTATAGTGAAAGGTCTTGCGGGTCTTACGGATATTAATGTGAAAATATAGTTTTAACATGGTATACAGGGTGTTCGAAAAACATTTCACATTTGCAACTTTAATGTTATTTTATTTTACATCAATGTTTCAACAGAACTTTCAAAAATAAATACCAATGAAAAAACCTGTTCAATTAATAGTGCTTGAATTTTCTTAATCTTATTATAATCCTATACAAAAAATATAATAGTAAAATGTTTTTTACCATATCTAATTAGACTAATCTTTATTTCAATACTTTTTTAGTGTGAATAAAGATTTGTTTTGTTTTTTAATTTTTATTTTATTTGAATTATTATTTTTATTTTTAATTTATTTTATATTTTTTTTTTATTTTTGATAGCCATTTCACACCAAAAATGGGAACACGGATTTGCTTATCCGGAACAAAAAAATCTAGTGGTCGATTATATACCATTGAATATCCACTATCACATTTTTCATCTACAAATACAACAATTACCCTTTTACTTGTAAGTAGGATGACCTGACTCATCATCATTACGTCATTTTGGAAAACTTCCCATACATTATTTGGATTTCTGGAACCAAATACAGCGCGGATGACGTCACTTGAGAATGTTCCGTGTCCCTGAGTTTTCATTCCCCTCCAGCAACCATTGGACGAAGGCCAGGCATTCAGACGATTTGCAGTCGTGAGAAGAGGCGCGCAAGATTATCTTCTGCTCAAGGATATTCGTCGTCTTATCCATTTTTTGCTTAATCCATCCAGTTACTCACCACATTCCATCTTGTAAGAAACAAACAAAACAGGTAATTGCAAAGTTTTTGTTTGGTAAAAATTTGTATAGTGTTTTTTAAATGGGAAGATGCAACAAGTTGAAATTGCTTTCGGACGAAAGCGCTCGGCTGTCAAGTCAGCTGATTCTGGCATTTAAATGAATCACAATGGAGTATTGTATAAAAAAGTTTTAGTTTTATTGTTGGTAAGGCTTGCAAAAGTAACGTTAGTTTTGTATGTAGAGTATATATATATATTGTTTCAGGATTGTTTCAGGAAATATTTTCGAGTTGAGGTAGATGCATAGTTAGTATGTCATAAAAACGCAATATACTGTACTAAAACGTCCCATTAAGGTTAATAACATTTGTGTTCCGTACTAATTTTGGTAATCTAGGAGTTTAGGTTGGTGGGCGGGGTCTATCTTCAAATGTTTTATATTTTAACTTACCTGAACTCGTATTGGTAAACTTTTACTTTGGTGAACGTAAAATATCGTGAAGATACATTTTTAATGTTGTATTTTCTAACTTACCTGGTATTTACACTCATAAGACACTAGGTAAGGTAAAAACATTGGAATATTTCATTTATCTTCACGATATTTTTTCTAAACTTTGCCCACCAAACTAAAATAAAATGTTTAACCCTGGTGTTTATACCCTTAGACACTAGTTTAGGTTGGTTAAAAAACGAGTCACTTAAAAATTCGGGTTATCTCGGAGTTTACGTTGCTAAATAGCAGCAATGCATCTACGTTTAATGGGCATGGCATAGAGATAGGTTAAATTAGTTAAAATCAAAAACGTAGCAAATATATGTGATTATTGAATCATAGGTTTTTGGTTTTTATTTTGTTTTTGTTTTTGCTCGTTTTGTTTTGTTTTGTTTGTTTGTTTGTTCTTTGGTTACCTGGCTTCCATAATAGCATTGCTATCATTTAGCAACTTAAACTCCGAGATTACCAAAATTCCATATTTTTTAGCTATCCAACTCAAAACTTCTATATCACTATTTTTCATTGTGAAACTGAAAAATATACAGATTTTTTAAAAACTTTTGTAGTTTTGCGAACGGTGTGTAAATTTGGTGATTTTTGGTTTCAGGTTTGTTTAAAAATACACTGACACTTTGATACTTCAAAACTAGATCTGTAGCAAAATCTGTTTGAAATTTTAAGTTTTTAACTCTTGTGAAAAATTGTCAAGTCTCTTTTTAACACAAAGGGATCAGCGAAAAAAATTAACTAATCAAGTGTGAAAATTTAAATTTATGCATGTATTCAAGCATACTATACATTTTCTTTCGCGTTTAAAGTTTAGTTTTCGGTTTAAGCACATAAACTATATAGGCCTAGTTAGGGTATAAAATGATTATGACTGTAGATGATCCATTAACTTAATTAGATGAATTTTTGTGGGTTTTTTTTTCTTTTAAGAAAACTAGACTGACATTTCAAAATATTTCATAGCATTTTTGTATTAAAGTTTGTCGAAAATTTGGCAATTTCTTAACAGGACAATATAAAAAATTACCAATTTCTTACAAACGAGTTTTCCACGAAAGTCAAGTTACGGAGTTTAATAATTATGCACGTATTCTAGCATTACAAGATAGGCCTATTTCTCTTTTTGTGTTTTTTGTTCGTGTAAATACAGTATAAATTTTGGCATAGTCTTTACCTATAATAACATATAAAGTGATTTAAAATATTTTCAATGCCCAAATTGAGTGTTTCATTTATTGGAACAAGGCAAATTCAAACTTGGAGTCCTACTGTATTTGTATACAGGGTGTTGCTGAAAGGTCTAAATTTTAACCACAGATGGCTACGCAAAAAACTCATATACACATGGGTCTAGAAATGCTTACTTTCTGAAGCTAACACAGGGTGAAATTAGACTTTTTTGTCTCATAATCTTTATAAGTACTGTATGCAAATGAATATGCATTTTCAGATCCATTGACTTTTTTTTTGCTTTGTTTTGATGCATAACGTTCGTGGTTAAACTAGACCTCTTAAGAACCTCGTATGGTTAGGTGAATTCGTAATTATGGTCACTCGAATCTAGGTTAATGTAACATTGGCCCCATCTCCTAATAAAAACCAGCTTGCCCACATATTCGAACAGGCATTTTTTGTTAAATTTTATATATAAATAATGATATTAATTTTTTTTGTGCTTATAAAAACATCTCTGATGACATTGAATAATATTTTGATGGATAAGAACAATTTTTCTTATCAGCTTGGATTTCTTTGTTATCGCCATAAATATTTACCCAGATGCATGGATTCACATAAGAGTAAGAGTAGTAATAGTAATACAACAATGAACTGCATAACATAAGAGTAAGAGTAGTAATGCAACAATGAACTGCATAACATAAGAGTAAGAGTAGTAATGCAACAATGAACTGCATAACATAAGAGTAGTAATGCAACAATGAATTGCATAACATAAGGCAAATTTAAATTGCAACCACGAACTGCATAAACATATAAGCTGTAACTAATGAGATAGTAAACTAAAAGGAAGAATATACACACAAGGTTTGTCTCTATAACATAGTTATGATATTTAAACACAATAAGGTGAACAGAGATCATGATCAGTATTATGATCATAAAAAAAACACTAATTTATTATGGTTCATATTTTATAGTTGGTTGTTGTTACAGTATATAAATTTTGTACTGCAAATGCTTCATCGAGCTCTAAATTTATTCCAAATAGCTTTTTACTGTTGTCAAACAGTTTTTTTACACCCATCTTCTCACCTTCAAACAAGGTCTGAAGTTTGCCATTCAGTGAGTCATGATTTAGTGTCCTTCCATTGTCACAGTATAGTAGTAAACTGCTTTGCTTTCATGTTCAATCACAAAAGGATTTTTTAGTTTGGTAAGTCAGTCAGGCTTTGACCTGTCTTGGAATCTCACTCTGATGGAGTGTGGTGAACTTTTGGCTATTTTAGTATACGGTGTGCTAGACTTGAGACTTGGCTAAAAAAAATGTGTATCAACTATTTTTAGGATGACACTGTGTTGACATTTATACATCATATTATAGTGGAGTGGTGTAATAGTTATCTTAGATCTATAAATTTTTTATATGAATTTATACATTTTACAAAGTATGTAAAGTTTATAAATTTTAACTATAATATAAAACTAAACTATTATATAAAATTTTATAAATTTAAACGAAACAATATCGTACGTTTAATACGTTTCTTTGTTTTTCCTAACCTAATCTAACCTGCAAAATAAACCCATACAAAATAAACCAAGTACAAAGCAAATAGCAATATTAGCCTGGGCCTGGCTATAACTGGAAAGCACCTTAAAGTTATATAGAATTTATAAAAATGATACAAAATTTATAAATCAAAAATGTAAAATTCCAAATAATAAAAAATTAATATCGTATTTGAAAATATAACATACGAAATTTTTAATATTTTGCAAAATTTATAAATTAAAATAAAATTATGTAAAAAAATTATATTGTATAAAAATGATTTTTATTTTGTATATAATTATATTTTATAAAAATTATAAATTTTAATTATTACCATATATGAAATTTATAAATTTTAATCAGTGTCATTGATGGGATCATTTTTAAAGATCTTAGAAAACGCATAGATTAACAGTATGTATACATTGTGTAATTGCATATTATACAGGGTGTTCCTAAAGTTTTATTCAAATTTTAACAACATGCTATGCATAAAATCAAAAAGTCTATATAAACATGGGTCCGGAAATGTTTCCTTTCCAAGATAATTCAGGATGAAGTCACATTATTCCATAAGTTTAGCGAGGTATAAAAATGAGTATGCATTTCCGGACTCATGTTTGTGCGGACTTTCTGCTTTATTTTGATGGTGTGGTTTCAAAAAAATAAAAAATCCTTGAAATCGAACAGTCTTGTGCGAAACGCACATTTCCAAATTATTCGACCGAAAACATGCCGTATACAGTGTAAATACCTTGTTTTCAAAAGATTCATTGAAAACAAACAAGATTTCAGTGCAAAACGGTTAAAATTTGACAACACCTTGTTTACCATCCATATTCGTCATATGATTCAAATTTTAACCAGATTTTAACCACAGATGCTACATAGCAAAAAGTTTCATATAAACATGAAAATGTTTTTCCTATTTCAAGATGACACAAGATGAAGTCACGCAAATGCATAGCTTATTGTTGCATAATCTCTGTAGGTATGCAGATGAGTATGCCTTTTAAGACCCCATGTTTATATGGACTTTTTGTTTCGTTTGTATTCGTAGCATCTGTGGTTCAAATTTGATTTGACCTTTCACGAACACCCTGTATGCTATCCATATCCTGTCATGTGATATCTTGATGCAAGCTAGATTACTAAAGAATTCAAAGCTTACAGTGTAGTATTCATTACAAAAAGAATTTCGTTCATGAATACTGTTTTTTCCTGGAACTACCACAAAGGGAATAAAGATTTTAAGTATAAAAACATATCTAAATTTAAATAACAAACATCATCATTGTTTGACATCATTTGACTTCTTGCTTATTCATTATTTTATTTTTCAATTTTATTTATATTTTTATGAATACACTATATAATCAGTTTGTGAAATAGGAAGTTAAAAATTTTTTGGAGCTAAATTTAAAGAACAAAAATTGGCTTGTTTTGAAAAACTTTGGGTTACGAAAAAAAACAAACAACCCGTAAATAACAAAGTTCACATGTAGATAAAATTAATCACAGTGTTGGTTGGAAATCTAATAACAGTTTAGGAATCAGGTTCAACTTGAATGAATCTCAGTTTCATGCTATTTTTATTATTTTAATGGCTAGTTTTGATGTGAAAGAAAAATTCAAAATAGTTTTTTACTATGAAACAAGAACAAAATTTTACAATGTATTTGTGCTTTTATTTGTGCTTCGAATGCCATTGAATTAAGATTTTGGCTGGGATCTGATATTTTGGCGCCATGTGATATTTTAAAACTATTTGAAACAAACATGTTGAAGCATATTTTTGTCGATTTGTGTTTATTGGGATTGATTTTCAAAAATAAGTACTTGCTCTAGATAGATAAACTGTGTAGTTGACTTTATTGTATAGGGAGTGCTTCAGGGTTCAACACTTGCAACAATGACTGGTTACTCAGATGAACTTTATGTAATAAACTATACATAACATATACATATGTTATGTATATTATGTTTCTATGTACAACAATGGTGTAATTTGGCTACATTAAATTTCTACTTTTGACAACTGAGTATGTAGCATTTTACTCAGCAACGCTTTATGAGAATCTCTTAACGAAAAACCCACTTTAAATGTCAGTTTCTTCGAAATGACACGACGTGGATCCGTCAAAATTTAATAAAAATAAAATTGTCTCACGGGTTATGTTTATGTTCAAAATTTCATCTCTGTAGGTCATTGAGGACCTACCAAAACAACGTTGTCCCAAGTGTGACAACACCAAGTGAAGTTAAATAAAAGGTTGCAATAAGTCATTATTTAAATATTTAAAAAATATATTTATATTTTATGTATGTTTTTTATTCATCAATCTATACTGCTACTAAGGTTTCATCAAACTACATTTTATTAGAAATTTAATAATTGCGAGGCAACGGTTGATCGATTTCTCTATTTGAAAAAAATAGAACATTTCATATGGTACATCTTGTAAAATGTTTTTTCACGTCGTCGTTGCTTGTTGTATAATTGAAGGCAAGCAATTAAAACTCATAAAACATGAAGCAAACAGTAATTACATGTCGCAACAGATGAAATATTCGATAAGAAGGTGTCATCTCATCATATATATATGGCTTTTTCTCTAGTTCCACTTCATAACAAATGAAATAGGACATTTGTGTGTTATTATTTTGTTTTTGTTCTTTTTTAAAGATTTGTTCAGTTGAGAGTTTGTTCAAAATTGACGCGATTTTGAAGGATGCAAAACATAAACAACTAATCACTAGCCGTCCAGCTTCAAACCAAATCCGGGACAATTTTGAACAACCCTTATTTTTAATTTTGAAAAGTGCTCAATTTTGTTTCAATTATATAGTATGTCGAATACATACACAAAATTTACTATTTTGATTATTTAATAAATATTTTTCGGCTGTTTGAAATTAAGCTGGATTTTGTATCTTATTTTTAATATTTTTTATGGCTGTTCAAAATTTAACCGGATTTTTTTGTATTTATTGTTAATATTTTAAGGCTGTTCAAAATTAAGCCGGATTTTTTTAAATGCAAAACCACTGATTTCTAGTCTTTTAGCATTCAACAAAATCTGGATCAATTTTGAACAATCCTTTTTGTTTTGAATTTTAAAGTCAACTTTGTTTAAGTTATTTAAATTTACAATATGACGAATATATCATTATACAAAAACATTTTTTTTTATTATTAATTACATTTTTTTCAATAGTTTTGAAGGTTGTTCAAAAGTTAACCGGATTTTGTACTGTATCTATTTTTAATATTTTAGGGCTGTTCAAAATTAAACCGAATTTTTTTTTCGGATGCAAAATCATTGATCTAGTGTCTAGTCGTTTAGCACAATCTAGCAAAATCTAGTCTTTCAACATCGAAGAAATCCGGGTCAATTTTTGAACAACCTCCTTTTAACACAACACTAAATTAACACTTTAAATAGCGATAATTTTTTGAATTCATAGTATAACGAGTACATCAATATACACAAAATTCCTAATTTTGGTTTTTTAATTTCATATTTTTTGAGGACTGTTCAAAAATTAAACTGGGTTTTGTTTGATGGCAAAAAAACCACTAATCACTAGCCTTTCAGCATCAAACAAAATTCGGTTCAACATCTCATCACTGTTTTCTGAAAACATTTCCGAGTGATATAAAAATTATACAATATCTAGAACGAATTCCTAGTTTAGCAAATACATCATTATAATTAAATTTAATAAATGATAAGGTGCTTTGTGTGAAGTTATGAAGTTTTCATACACTTTTTTTGTAATATAGTTAGTTTTTTTTTGGTTGAATATTCACCTTTTTATCGCTTTCGTGAAATCCAAATCAATAATAAGATGAAAGGAAATACGAAATATATATTTATATACTTGAAAATAAACCGTTTTAAAAGTTTTATTATATCCATGGTATATCTAAGTAAATAGCCAACTGTTTATTTTTTCTCGGCTATGACAACCATAGAAAAACGAAGGTGGTGGATGTTGACGTTTCTAATGCACGTCCAGAATTAACTGGATACATAAATGCATTTTTTTATATAACCATATACAGGGTGTCCCATAATTTTTATTGCAGTTTTAAACTTTTAAAAATCAAGATCACTAAGGATTATGAGACACTGTACACATTATAACTGTACATACTATTTGAAGTTTTAATTTATTTATATATATATTAAATATAACCAAATTATATGCAAAAATTTATTTTATTTCTTAAAAATTTGGAATATGTAAATGAACATATTAAATTTTAATACTAAATTTTGATATTGTTTTTATGTCCAATTACAATATTGCTGTGATATTTGGAATATTAGTCATCTTCAATAAACATACATTTCAAGCACTCAGTTGCACAAACAAGTACAATCAGTTATATAAATAAAACGCACTTGTTTAAATATCCTAACATTTGATGTCTCACGGTTTTCAAAAGACATGTATAACCGCAGCCAGCTGATGAAATATATACATCTACTACGATTAATCGATATACTGAGAATGTAAAACGCACGGTGAAAAGGAAAGTTGGTTCCAATAGTGGTTAATTATTTACAACAAAATTGGTCGAAACGTAACGTTACAGTAGCCTTCGATAGAAATTATTTATCAACTCGCGACAGTATCAAAACAACAGATTTTGTGTTTTATATAAGTTCACAGTTGACATTCTAGCCAATTTTTATGGCAAGACATTTTTGAAGGCCCATATTTTAAAATTAAGGTGTTTTATTTTTTCAGCAAATAATACCACTAACCAATTTATTGAAGTGCTATTATAGAGTAATTTGTTGCAAGTTTATAGGCCGCCGATACGCAATTTTTGGTCTGGCAATTCAAGCAATTTGTGGAAATGCTTCGCATGTTTGAAGTGTTACTGAACGATTGGATCGTTGAAAAAAAGTTCCAACGTTCGTAAAATGTGTATCAAATGTCGCGAAGCACCATGAGTTAAAACGACAAATAATTCTATTTCCGAATGTTGCGAAGCATCATCAGCTTCTTGCCCAACCAATGGAAACTATAGTTAGCAAGAAGCTTAAGTCACATTTGTTTAAATTGCGTGTGTCAGATGGCATTAATGAACTTCTAGTTGACAGTTTTTGATATTTGACAGTTTTGGACGACCATATTTCATTTAATTTGACATCTTTTTTTTTTTTTTTACACAATAAATAATACAATTCAACAATTTATAGGAAACCTATAATTTGTTTAGTTTCAAATGTTATGCATGTAATAAAATTCTAGTTGACAAGTTCGTGATAATTGACATTTTTGGACAATTTTATAACTTTACCCTTTTTTTTAGAGCAACAAATAACATTACATGACAATTTATTGATGGACTGCAATTTGTTTTGTTTGCGTTTATTTTGCTTTGTTTTAAATTTGTTAGGCTATACTTCATACAATCGAGCAAATAAAACGATTGTAAACAGACAATCGTTTTATTTGCCGACATGTTTTTTAGTTTCATGGTCCAATAGGTTTCTTAATCGTATTTATAATAATAGATGCTGAGGTCGATCAACTTTATATTTTGTAGAAAGAGTAAATAAATGATGGTAAAGTCTTTTGAAGGTGGTGGTGTCAATGTGGGCGGTTAAAAAGGCAGGCAAAAAACCTTTGCTGAAAGGTAGTGGCATTGATGCATCACCAACATCGCTAAAACTGGGCATTGTGATCGTTAGGTAGGAATTACTAAGCAATCGAAACTTGTAATTACATGTAAATTTTTATTGTTGTAGTTTCAGAACATCATTTAGTGTTTCGCACAATTCTGACATTTTTTGAGCTACAGCGGAACAAACTAAAAATGTTGTTCAATGAGTCATGGAATGTCAACTTCTTAAGGGAGCAAACGTTTTAAACGGATTTTATCGTTGTTAGAATGTTAAATTTTGCTAGGTATTGTTAGTTGTTAGTACATACAATTTAAAAGAAAATATCGTTTGGTTTTACATTTATGTACCAACGTTAGGCCTAATGCAAAAAAGGTTTCATTGAGACATGAACTTAAGTTTTGAACATTTCAAATTCTTGTTCTTGAAAAAGTAGCTTGAAGTGGTTGAATGGTTGATGTCAACAAGAAAGATCTTACTAATAGGACATTGCTAAATTAGGTCTTTTGATTGGTAGGCCTACACTGAAACTTCTTCTAAGCAATTGAAACTTGTTAATAGATTTTGAAATTACTATTATTCTTGTTTCAGGACATTATGTAATATTTGGCATATCCAACATTTTCGAATTGAATTGGAGCATGCATTAAAATGTTCTTCAAGCAACCGTGAAATGTCATATTCTTTAGTAGGAAAACGTTTTGAGTTAGTTCTGCTGTTGTTAGATTAAAGCAAAAACCCAAGGTAGAACTGTAAATTGTTATTAGACTAGAATGTTTTGATGGTTACTGTTAGTTATTTATACTAACAATTTAAAAAGAACAGATCTCTTGTTTTGTGATTTATATTTCAAAGTTATGCCCAATGCAAGAAGTGCTTTATACTTGAGACTTCAACAAAGTTTTGCTGTTGCTCTTATAATGTAGCTTTTGTTGGATACTGTTAGTTGATACTGTTAGTTAACTCTTGTTGAATATTGTTAATTGTTGATACTAAGTATTTAAAAAGAAGTTTTCGACATACCAGTTTTATGCTATAGGAAAGAATTAGTTTAATGTTAAACATTTTCAAGAACCTCTTGACAGGATTTAAATTGTTAGTTTTTGCTGAATATTGTTAGTTGTTGATTAAACAATTCGAAAAGAAAATGTCGTTTATTTTGGCATTTATATTCTAGTGTTACGCCAATGCAAAGAAATACTATTTGTCTTTGGACATTAGGAACTTCTTGACATTTTGAATGTTTACTGATGTTAGAATGGAGCCTTAAAAAGAAAACATTTTGACACTTATAAATCGACATTACGCTAATACGAACAATTGTTATTTTCTTAGGATGACAAAAACTTCTCGAAAGTTTCGAAATTGTTAGAAAGTGGATTTTGCCGGATAATGTTAGTTGTTGATAAAAACAATTTAAAAAGAAAGTGTGTTCTACTTTACCATTTATACACCAATGTTATGTCAATGCAAAGAAATGAAGAAATGCTGTTTTCTTTGGACATTAGGAACTTCGTGACAGTTTTCACGTTCGAATTTCTTGTTTTTGAAAATGTAGCTTTTTATTTTTAGTAGTTTGGATGGTGTTGATGTCAACAAGAAAGAGCACATGCTAAAAATTCATATCGTTATGTTCGTTCATATAAGTCCGTGGTATTGATTACACTATTGATGTTCAGCAGAGGAAAAAATTTAGTCGGGTCATTTAAATTCATGACACACGCATGACAAATCATAAATCGTAACATTTTTTTTTTTTAAAGATTTATTACTCCGAAAGGAAGTTTTTTGAATTTTTTCTTTTCATTGAATTCTTATGCACTTTTAAATGCTACCTATTAAACGTCACTTGGACGACGTCACCGGCGTATAATTTTAATAATACACTTTTATTTTTTATCAGATGAACTTAAAAAGTAATCAAATATTCTTTGCTGTACCATTGATTTAAATGTCATGAATTATGTTAATTTTTGTATAAAAATTTTAGCGTTGCCATTGGATAAGTGCGCAATAATGATAGGTCTATGTTGTCTTGGTTCTTTGCCTCACTTTCTGTTTACTCGGTAACATTTGAATAAGTAAACAGTACCTAGCTTATTGCACCATTCCAAATCAATATTAACATATTTTATGAGTTTACATCAATAATGTTTCTATCTAGTTAGTTTTAAACAAAACTTGGATGAATTTTGGGAATCTTTGTCCAAATAATTTGATGGACAATCTTGCTTTTTTTTTAGTAGTAGTTTGGTATTATGACAAATTTCAAATGCATGCATTGTAAAAGTTAACATTTATTTGCAGTTAGTCATCGTACAATAATGTAGGATATAAAATAAATGTCGTGGAGCACAAAATATGCTTTCAGAAGTTATAATTTGTGGTTTCCGCACTCGTAAAGGAAATCAATAAAGCATCCATTTTATTTGCTATTATCCCATAGATGACATTAAAGAGCTTCTCCAAATGTCTTTTGATGGAGCATTTTGCACAGAATTTTTTTGTTGTGTATGTTTTGTTGAAATTTTCTTGTTGGTTACTATACTGTTCAACTTTGAAATTGAATAGCCAGTGGATCTATATGAGAGTGCCGTCTTTCAAACGGTGACGTCTTTCAAAAAATTGTTTATTTACAGTATAGTTAAAACTTTTGCTGAAAGAAAGAAATAGTTACCATAAATTTATTGTTTTAATGTAGTTATTGCTAGTTTATGTTGGGTCGTAACGTATTGATGACAATCTTAACGATAATGTTTGGCCGGATGGAAGTTTTATTACTGAAATGCTATTTATGGGTCAGTATAAAAATGTATACATGTTTTGAACACAGTTGAGATGACATAGTAAAATAATACAGTGTAAGTTTAGCAATGGTTATGCTTTATATTAAATGTATATAAAGATTATCATTAAAATGCGTGTTATATTTCATATTACGTGCAGTATTTTTATTTTAATTAACTTGTTTGTTACAGGCAATGTATAGAATTCTATAGAATGCTAAGCCTGGTTGTATGAAATTAGTACTGTATTCGAAAAGTTAGATCAGTCAGAATTTTAATGTAGCCTAAGTTTAGACCTTATTTTATATAGACAAAACGTTAACTAACCTTAGCTAACGTAGTTGTATGCAACATGTTATTTCAACTTTGACAAAAGAAGCTAGGCATTTTATAGAATGCTTGGATTCTATACATTTCTGGTGACATCATATACAGCACACGAAAAACGTCTTGCTGGATATAAATATGGTCTATAATTTCGTTAAATATGAAATTTGTTGTGTATATGTTACCAGCAATGTGTAGAATCGGAGTTTTATGGAAATGCCAAGCCTGGTTTAGGCAGTGTGTGAAATTGTTAGGTTAAGCATAGCAAGAATTAGGTTTAAATTTATTTCTACAATTTAGGTTTAAATTGTTTCACAGAGGAAATGTTAATTAACTTAAACTAACATTAACTAAATTTAAATAGTTGTATACATGGTAGTTCATACTTTGTCATAAAAACTGGGCAGTTTTCAGAATGCCAGGATTCTATATATTGCTGGTAACGTTTACAGTACGGTATACACAACAAATTTAATGACATTTTATAGAATCTCTAGGCATTTTATAGAATTTTTACCGTTTTTTGGCAGAGTATGAAATAACATATTGTATACAACTATTTAGTATTTAGGTTATTTAAGGTTGAGATCAGGTGTGCGAGAGAGTTAAGTTCATATTAATATGGAAATTTTATTTATTCGGATTGAAATAAGTGTTAATTATTCCGGATTTGAAGTTGCCAACCTGTACTTGATTACCAGGTTTTTATTTTGTTGTTTTTTTTTTGTTCATCATTAGGAGTTTTTAAATTTAGTTAGAATGGAATAAAACATGTTTACCATAATTTGCAGAATGTGCTGTTAATATTGCATTGACATTGCTCGTACAATGATGTCAATGACAATTACTCATAAAATCCCATTATGCGGTCCTTTATTACATTAAAATGTCGTTCTGCTGGAAGTTAATCGTAAATCATCGCACCTTTTTATCAACATTAGAGTAGGCAAACAAAACTAATGTTAAATTTTCTTTGCGCATGTGTTCAACACATTAGCGTTTTTGATATACTTACAAATTCATTACTACTTAGCTCTTGAATGTATTTATTTATTTATTTATTTGGGGAGGGGGGGGTAATTGCAGTATTTTGGGAGTTTTTTTAAATGAGCATAAAATTTATGAAGTTGTAAGTGGAGAATCAAAGTACGGATATTGGAAATATCATCATCATAATCTTAAATGATTACTTTTGTTGTGAAAAAAATTATTAATCATTTGATTAATGTCTGAAAACACATCTAATGATGCTTCAAATTTATCGTCATAACTGTATATATGTATATATATATTTATATATTGGTGGAAAAAAGAAAAACGTAGATTAACGAGTTAAAGTGTTAAAGCGTTGACTTCTAGGAACGACAAATTAGTGAAATGGTTATTCTTCCATCAACAAGTACAGTACGGGTATATTATCGATCGTCATCTACTAAAAATTTCATACCATGTGCTCCCTTTACTTAGAATTGAGGCCAAGCAGATGTTTGAATTCACTTTCACTTAATGTCTTGAAGTGGTGTATATCGTACTTTAATAAGTTACAGCAGATGTCTTGAAATTGACATAGTACATAATCAAGGATGTTAACAATTTAATATGGTTTTATATAATAAGAGACCTTTGAACTGATGTGTTCAAATTGGAACCGGAGTTTGTTGGATATTAAACTCCTAGTCACTAGAGGTCTACCAAAGAACAATCCGGATCAAAATCCGGATATCGTTGAATATCTGCTATTAAGTATTTTGACATGTATAATATGACTTAGATTTATGTATGGCATATGACACGTTTATGTATGATACATCATCATACATAGATATGTCATATCATATCATACCTAACTAGATCTATGTATGATACATATTACATCATCATACATAGATATGTCATATCATACCTAACCAGATCTATGTGTGATACATATTACACATAACACATGTGTGTCTCATAAACGCTTTGTGTTGTATGTACTGTATCATTGTCACTAAATGAAGTTGGTTGTAAATGTAAAAATGTACAAATTTGTTCATTTTGTAGTTGTGAATCTAAAGCTTGTATACTAACTCGCAACCACAATCTCATGCCCCAGTGCTGCAGCACGGGTCTACTTCTGGTATTAAATAAACTTATTGGTTAAATTTCGGATTTCAATTTTAGTTTAGAATTTGTTTGTCAAAATGACTAATTTTGAAATTCTGTAAATTTTAGGATAAAATGTTTCCAGTTAACGTTCTTCGTGACATACTCAATTTTTCATGTGGCAAGTGGAGCAATCTGGGGACAACTGTGAACCCCGTCAGCTTCTTACCCAACCAGTTATCATTTGTTGATAAAAAAAAAGCTGACAGTTGTTCACAGGTTGTTCCACTTGCCAAATCGAAAATTGCGTGTCAAGAGGCGTTTTTAGGTTCTAAAATGCTAGAAATAAATATATATTCAGTTTGGTGACACAAAAAAACTGACTTATTGTACAGTTTTATGATTACAATATAGATGTCATATTCAACAACAGTGTTGTGAATAAAATATTAACTTCCTTGTGAGGGGAAAAATGAGATTATGGTTGATTAAGGTCTATTAATCTTTAAATGGTCAGCGACCTGATTTTTCAAAACTGATTATTTTCACTGTATTTTCATTATAATTACGTTAATTTTTCATGTACTTGACATAATACATGTTATATCACTTTCTATGTCACTTTTTGTCGTATAAATGGACATTTACACATTTTTGCCAAAATATACTAAATTTACTGAAGAATATTATTTATGTAAAAATAGATTATAATTACTAAATTGATAATTAAAATTGAATATAATTAGTTATACAGGGTGTTCTGAAAAGGTCTAGTCAAATTTTAACTACAGATGCTAGTCATCAAAACAAAGCAGATACTCCATTGTAAACATGTGTTCGTTAATGAATACCCATTCATATACCTATAGCTATAAAACATATGCATATGGCCTATGAAGTTGTGACTTCACCCTGTGTTATCTGAGACGCGGCAACCTATGTTTATATGAATTTTTTGCTTTTTGATGCGCAACTTCTGTGGTTACGAGACATTTTAGGATTAGCCTGTTTTGTTGAGTGTATCGATTACATTGATCTGCTGTCGATTGTATGGCTATGATCAATGCCTTTATTTTGCTGAAAATTTAATAAACTGATGAAAAACGTAACTCATTACGTTGATTAATGTGTTTATTGATTATTATTATTAATCTGGTTCATTAATTTTTAGTAATTTGTTTCGAATATTTCAATATTTTCGTTAGCAGTTTCTAACATGATGTAATTCATTCATAATAACATGGCACCTAATAAATTATACAAGGTGATCCTCTCTCTGAGGTACCCTGCAAAGTAATTTGGGAATGTTTGGGTTTGCAAGCCGAGAATCACCTTATATATTTAGAACGAAAAATAATGACTTTTTTTGTTTGTTTTTCAAAATGAATCATTTGTTAACCGGAATATTAAATAATGTAACTTTTAAAATTACAGTATGTGATACTTTTTATAGGTTTCATCGTATAACTTACTAACCAAAAATCGCGTAGGCCTACGTTAATGCAACAACATTCGTTTGCATGCGAATGTTGTTTAATGCAACAACATTCGCATAAATCGAATCAAAAATTGTATCACTCGAAAATGCAATCTCTCAAAACTCGCATAAAATTGAATATCGCACAAGTCATAAAGTGAAACTATTCTTTAAAACCATTTTATTAATGTACTTGTTTCTGCATTATATTTATATTGTAATCGAATTTTGTAAATTTTTTGAGTAACCACCCAGAAACGAAAAATTAATTATATTGCAATATTTATCAGTGGCAATCCACAGGCACACCCTGTAAAAAAATTAAAATGGTTAACTTAATTTGGCTATTTCAACTTTAAGCTCTTTAAATGATTCTCGTGGTTTTAAATTTTTACACAACAATACTGATGCACATGCATTTAAAAACTACACAAAAATGTTCCTTTTGTTTCATTCTTTAACATGTTGTTGCATCATGTGTGTGTAAAATTACAAATTATAATTAGTATAACAACATTAACAATTATGTTTGAAGGTGAAGCAACGAGGTATTGTATATTATATATATATATATTATATATACATAAAAAATTTCAGATATTTTTATTTTCAATTTACACGGTGTAGATGGGTATGTTGCGAAAACTTGAGTCTACAAAATCAGTATATGGGGGAGCTAACATCACACATGTCACATCCCCCCCCCCCCCCCAACTGCCTCAGCAGGTGATACAATTTAAAAAACCCAACTGGGGGCGTTGAGACAGAACGTGTCCGGCCGTCATCTTTCTTGTTCCACATGAGACATCCAACAACTAGAGCAAAGCGTATCAGTTTACAGAGTCTCAAGTTTACGAAATAAGTTCAGATTTAAGCGCGGCGTGCATTGGTAATGTGAACCCAGATTAGGACAGTAACGTGTTGGATGTAAGTCGAAAGGCGTACGATTTCAGTTTTGTGTTGTGTAGCATAGCACTGTGAAACCAATGGCTGGCAAGGTTAAAAATGACTGAAGAATGACATGTTTGCGTGTTTTCATGGTTTTTTTATGTTCTGAGGTTTTCGTGTTGATGTCGTATAGAGGGTTGGTTGCATGTTATTATGCCATGGTGAATTAACAACGGTTTATAATGACATTTTATTTATTTATCTATTTTGTTTATATATATACATATATAAATATGTATGAAAACAACTGTACTTTATTAGTTTGATATTGTTTCTTGTTGCGCTGTATTGAATTTTCATCATCTTAGTACGGCACAGTTGGATTTATATTCGTACAAAAATTAATGGCATATTAGTGGTAATATTGTATGGCATAATAATGTATGTTTATAATATTGTATGTTTTAATTTGTGGCAGTTATATAGGTTTCGAAAGAGTGAAAATGGCATGATCGGTTTATAAATATGAGTTTCTGGTTTCTTAATTGGTCCTGTGTTTTGAGTTCACATATTATTATTTTTTAGGTTCCGGAAATTTTGTATAAATATTAAATTTCAACAGGTGTTTGTTTCTTTTATTTTCAGTTCCAAAATGGGGCTTGGATGTGGAATGTACCTATGCAAATACATTTTATTTTTCTTCAATTTCCTGATATTTGTGAGTATGAATTATTATTGGTTTCAATTGTATATCTTATTAAAATATCTATTTAAGCTTACAAATGTGTTTTAATATATTTTTTTTTTAAATGAACAGTATTTTAATGCTTGGATTCATGAAATGGTGTAAAAAATGCTCTGGTTTAACTTAATTCTACCTTAGGTTAGGTTAGTTAGAATTTAAATTTGCAGATTCTTTTGTTTTGATTAGAATTTTCTTTATTTTCAGAAATATATTTTTCAATTTATTTCGGTCAATTAAAATAATTACAAATAAGTGTATCACCAATCCAATATTTCTGATAAAGCAATTAGCATAATAGGCCTAATAATACTTGAAACCCACTAGCATTAGTTTATATCTTAACTTCACTAGATGGCGTAAATTTCTTTCGTAGATAATATTTACACTCCTAGCTGATAGTACGGATAGTAAACAGTTCAGTTACCTACTATCTGGTAAAAAAAAAACAACTAAGAGACTTGTCGCTCAGTGAAAATTCTTCAAGTTTGATCTCAAATAGTGTGACAATTATTTATTTAATTTTCACTAGTCTCAGTTTTCACACTGCGAAAATGGGAAATGCTTTGATGGTCTCTGAACATTCGGAAAGTGCACAAAAGAATTTTAATTTGTTTCTTGCAGCTGAGTGGCACAGGAATTTTGGCGCTGGGAATATGGCTGATAGCAGACAAATCATCGGTGATGTCGTTGCTGAAAGTCAGTCAGCAAGCGAGTGACAATGCTGACCTCGCCAATGTCAGCCAAGACACTGTTCTTGAGCAACTTGCATACATTTTCATTGCTATCGGTGCGATTGTGATGATTTTGGGATTCTTCGGATGTTGCGGAGCGGCTCAGGAATCTGTCGGGTGTCTCACTGCGGTATAGTTCATGTCCACATGTTTAGACAGTGATCATTATAGATTGGTGGTTGTAATCAAATATTGATTTTGATGTTTTTATGATGGTTGTAGTATGTTGTGATGGTGATGGCAATGATCCTTCTTGAATTGGGTGGTGGAATTTATGCTGGATTTGCAAAGGAAGATGTAAGTATTTTTATTTTGTTCATGTCAGTATAAGATATATGTTATACTTAAGTTAATATTTGTAAGGCATCAATGTGTAAACACTTTTATTCAATTTTGGTAATTCAATGACAAATATTACATACAGTGGCGGAGCGCGTGGGGAGGGATGAGTGCTCTTTCTCTTGGAAAATAGATTGGCCCTAATATATAGTAGTTTTTGTGTAAATAGTGATTTTGCTTTCTTCCCTTCCTTGGTCAGAGAGTGCATTCCACCCCTGGTTATATACTGGTGGATTTAAGGAAGGGGTTTATAAGGTTCAAACCCCTCCAGAAAATGTTTAGTTCATTGACGTGTTCAATACTATTTGCTTGTTTTCATGATAAAAGAGGCAAAAATAGTTAAATTGTGCATTTTTGGAGTTTAAACACTCAAAACATGTTTGGAGCATGACTTGCCAAGAAACAGCGTAATTTTTAGACAATCGTTATGAAATTTCATGTGAACCCTTCCCAAAAGTTGGTTTTAGTTCTGAATCAAACAAACCATATGAACGTGTGTCTGGAAATGCTTCCTTTCCAGGGTGAAGTCTACCAATGCATTGCCTCGTAATCGCTGTAGGTAGGCTCCTATGCAAATGTGTATGCATTTCCTGACCCATGTTTATATGGATTTTTGTGCTTTGTTTTGATACTAGTTTGTGGTTAAAATTTGACTAGACCTTTCAGAAACACTGTATAAAAGAACATTAAGACCCTTGCTAGAACTCCAGTTAGATAATAACGGTGTTGATCTTGTAGACATGTAGTTTACAATATTGTGTATCAGTTTTGTACACTAATTTGGAACATTCCGTTTTTGTTTATTTTTAGTTTAAGGTGCGTCTGAAGGAAATTGCCAAGCAGTCGCTGACCTACTACCAGAACGAAGAGTCCACCGATGCTCTGACTTTGGCTTGGAATTACGTGTTTGCTGAAGTATGCTATTTCCAATTTGTGTCTACTGTCGTATGGGATTGAATATTTGGATTAAATTGTTGGTGTGTTTATAGTTTGAATGCTGTGGCATAGACAGTGCTTATGACTTGCGGACGAGTAAATGGTGGAAGGACAGACCTGAAACTTCGAAACTACCTGTTGCTTGTTGCGTACTGAAAGGTGAAAAATCCAAATTTGAACCTGTCGATCCCGAATGTCCCAAGACTGACTACACAGAAGCCAATGGGGCAACTTCTAATGCTCACAAGGTAAATATAGAATAACTAGAACTTAACCCCTCCCATTTATTAATCCTGGAAGACTATTATATACTGATGTATCATGAAGCTCTAGTTTGATTAATATTTTAGCAACTTGCGTATTACTTTACCACACTACTGTTAATAGTGTCTTGGTCACAGTTATTTTTTTTACCGTATTTTATAAATTAGAATTAATTTCAACAGTTGGTTAGTTTAATGCTATAGTCTTAAGTTCAATTTTTCTTTTAAGTTTAATATTGATATTTATTAGTTTGTTTAACTTTGTGCTGTTTCTTAATATTGATAAGTAATTTGTTGAATTTTCATTAAATCTCAATTTTTTTGTTATAACAGGGTTGCTACCAGCCTGTACAACATTGGTTCGATGATAACTTTCAAATAGTTATTGGACTGGCGGTCGGCATCTGTTTAATTGAGGTGAGTGCTTCAAGTTACTGGGTTGTTTATTTTTAAGCAGCTCACGTAACTTTTGCTTATATATGAGTATATTATATGTATTATGAACTTTGCCTAAAAATACTGCTCTTTGGTAGATGCTAATATGGTTGGTTTCATTAGTACGGTATAGTGGTATTATACTTGACTAACTTCTAATCATTCATGCAATTTTCACTTTATGCAAGGTTTAAATTCTTATATGAATTGGGGACACCCTGTACTTTTATACAGGGTATGCACCAAAGCATCTAAACATTTGGAAACTTCATTTATTGTTTCATACCAGGTCATACAAATGTAATTCTTGGTGGAAAAAATGCAGAACCTCAGTCTTATGTTGTAATTTTGCAGTGCATGTCAGAGCCCCAGTGGTGCTGCAGTTAGTCTTTTTTCAAAATGTAGACTTGAAGCAACCGGTCACAGGTTGTGTGGCGATATACAAAAACAAAATTTTAAACGTTAATTACAATCTAAACAACAAACGACTCAACAATCCAAAAAAATTAATAATTTATCTTCATTTGTTGACAATTTGATGCTGTTTTGGTTGGAAAGGGTGCATGAGAAACGAGTGTTTTTGTTTTTTTGTTCAAAAAAAGTTGAAATATGAAAACAATCTTAAATACGAAGCTTTCTAAGTCAAATTTGAAAAAGTTGAACATTTCTGACAATTTATCAAAAAATTAAAAATTAATGGCGATTGGCAGGGACTAAGCACAGGTTGTGTGGTGGTATGCAGAAACGAATGTAGGACGCATGGGGGAATGTTGCAGAACACACGGCACGAGTTATACTAACGCCTAGATATTATTCTTGCCACCAGAGGCACCCATGTTGATGTTCACTAAAGTCGTTTTTGTTTTTTCATGAAACTAGTAGGATTTATTTACCTTTAAACTGTTTAGATCTCATAGTGGCCACCCTGTATTTTTCTTGTAAGAATTCATAATAGGTGTATATCTTGTAGAGTCCATTTTCCAATTGCCTGCATTTAGAATCGGATGCCTTATTGCATTAAGTTCATTCTTACTGCAGTATATGCATGAATATATTTTTGTGATTAACTGCTTTATCACTAGCAAATGCAATATCACTTAGGCCTACTTAGGTTTTTCTTTTGCACACTAGCAGCACGCTGGGCTTACATTGCACTTGTACAGAATTCTGTTCTGGATCCTGAATTTTGCTCTGCCATATTTGGTGTTGGGAAAGAAAAGTGCTAACACTTAACCAATGAATTGTCTGTTGATTTCTAATTTCAGTTCTTTGGCGTTATGATTGCGTGTTGCATTTGCTGTGCACTTAAGCAACTATCCAAAGAGTTTTGAGGATGTACATCGGGCGACGAAATGTGGCTGAAAAAGATCATCTGAGTTCCCATTTTTCATGAACTTTAAGTTGTTGTACTCAACGCATTTGGGAACCAAAACAAAAATAATGTTAACAGATCTGTTATTATGTATATATTGTAAATATGCTACGTTCTCACAATGCAACGATTTCTTTCAAGGTTCGTCGCAGGTTTTTGGTTTATATGACTGTTAGAATTTGTAACGAGTTAAAAGATATAATTTCTGTGGAGAGATACTTCAGGTTTTCAATGGCATATGTAAACAACGAAAAGTAATTTAAATATTGGCCGTAAGTTTTCCCCTGATTGTTATTAGTGAAACATTTACCTTTTTACAAAAAAAAAAGAATTGTTAGGTAACAAATGTTTTTCACCTTTATATTGAGATTGAAGTAATTACATAGTGAGGTATGAAATGAACAAGTGATGCAATTTTTAGTGCCTTAAAAACAGTTTTCTTATTAATTACACATTACACAAAGTTTGTCATCTGCTGCGATTTTTTGTTAAGAACATTATGAGTGAGTTTTATGCGAACAGAAAGTATATATAGCACATTCTATCATTATTTCATTAATTTTTTTCATTCGCAAATCAGTTATTTTTTATTATGGGCTTCATAATAGTTTCACTGGTACGATGTTTGAATGGAAAGATGAAACATGGAGCACCATCTGGTGACAATACCAATTTCAAAATTCGTGTTTATGTTAGTTTCAGTTGTGAAAGTGCAACAACATATAAAGCTCATTCTTACAAAAAAGAATAAGCTTTTATGTTTTTACTGTTAACATTATTGGTAAGGAGAAGCTCTAGAAATGGATCGTGTCAATTTCAAAGATAGTGAATCTTTTTATGAAAATAATAATTAAACAAAAAAACGGGGGAACAAAATATGTATGACCAAATATCTAAATTGAAAAGCATTAAATTCAGTGGAACTGGATTTTCAAAATACAGTAAAGGCGAAACAAGAGCAATACGATCGCACTTATTTCAATGCATTGATTAGACCATGGCTCATAATACTGATGGCTTATAATTCTTTGCCATGATTGTACAAATACTATATACTTATTTGGAAATGATTATTTTTTTATAATGTAATTGAAAAATCTTGACATCGAAATGAATGAATGAATGAATGTGATTCTCACCATTACAGATATATATTGCAGGAATATTTTTGTATAATGGATAATGATTGTAAATGAAATGCACAATCTTTGTTGTTTTCTGGCTTTTTCAGTATATTTTTGCGAACAAAATAGACTCATGGATTAAAAACAAATTTTCTTTAGTTTTTACTTTGAAACTTTTAATCCATTAGGTAATCAATGTCCGTTAATCTAACTTTATGGATGTTTTCTAAATTAATTATCAAATTTAGCTTAATAACGAAACATGCAATTTTTTTTTAAAGAAATTTGGTAAAAAAACAAAACAAAAGCAGTTTAAGAAATGGTGTTTCAAACAAATATTATTAAAATTTTTCCAAAAAAAATAGAATTAATTTTTTTTAGGGGTTGATTTAATTTCTGAGCATTTTTAACTACTAAGGATCATTGTTTTGTTTTGTTTATTAATTAATTATTTTTATGTTTATTATGATACACATTGCCAGAATATACTTTTTGTGAAGGTATAGTTTTGTAGTAAATTACAATTTTTACACCTTTTTTTTGTACATGTTGTATCACTGTTGTGTAAATATATGATTTCAATCCATAATGCAAATAAATATAAACCTTATTCTCTTTGTTTTATTATGTCATGGCAAATCACAGTGATCAGCATCATAATGCTGTGAATTTTTGTTTACGAAATGGCTGCAGATGTGCAACAAGTGTTTAAAGTTTGTATTTTTGTTTAATCAATGCAAACCAATGACAGGTAAACAATTTCCCATTCTTGTTTTGAATTTTGTTGTTGAATGTTATATAACCAATGCATCCCATTTCTCAGTGGTTTTGTATTCTGAAGTGTAGGCCAATTTCAATTGATTCGTATTCTATTTGATTAGGACATGGATACTATTTTTAAACCAAAGATATTTTAAAGTTCAATTTTAATCTCTGGGGATTATGAGGTGCCTTGTACTGTATGTTGAAGTTCATTGTATCAAAAATCGCATTAAGCTAAATCGAATCGAAAGTTTTTGAAATTTCTTTGAGTAATTGAAAGCTTGCCCAAAATAACGTTGCATGTAACAATTCATAGTTTTGAGTAAATGGCAAAAGAAGTCTTCAGCAACACATTGATTGTCACATATTAGGTGACCAATTTCGAAGTGATATGTGTTTTAGGTAGGTATGAGTTTGTCTATTGGCAGCACTAGCTAGGCCCATATATGAGGCACTTTTTTCCACAATAATCTCAATATTAAATTTTTGTAACATACAACGTTATTCCACATTCGAATTATTCAACATAAATCGAATGTCTAAATACTCAAAAGATTGCATAAATCTAAATTCGCCTAAAACGAAACGAAAGTTGCAGAAATGGAATTTTAACTCATCTGTTATTAAGCATATATACCACTTGGTACTTGTGAAATGCAGTAAATGACTTAAACTTACTGAGCAATCATGTTCATCAATATTTTGGCATTATTTACAGGAAGTCCTAGATTCATAAATTTTTGTCCCTTATATTATAAAAAAGATCAGAGAAATATCTCTTATCATGCGATTTTGGTTATGCACAAATGACAAGAGTTTTTTCCTTGAAAGTTTCCCACTTCGTGGAAACTTTGATTTACTACATAACGTTAAATTTTATGCAACTTGTGTGCATTACATAAAATAAACTTTGAATAAAATGAAGAACCACTACTTTTGTTTTTGTTTCCTGACTTTCTGGGCTTTTTCTTGAATTTTCAACTTTCTTTAGCAAAGCCATTAACTTTCCCCCAAAATGTCAAATGTTGGAGTAAAATTATGCTTTTGTTAAGATTAAACGTGAACTTTCACAGTGCTCTATGAGTAGAGCAAAATTGGATGTATGTAAATGTTTCTATTTTGTACAACAATTTGAAGCGTGGACTTGTGTCACTTAGTAAATTTTTCGTTCAAATTTTTACGAACAGTTTGTAATTAGTTTGGTAATGGCCTCGTGATCAGTGATCCAAATATGTTTTCCATTACATGTACCGGTACAACAAAGCATTAACCCAGTAGAAATTTTTTTGGGGGGAGTACGCTAGATGACAAGTGTTGCATTTACATAATTCTTAACCGCATGATAATTATAAAAACCAAAACTGAAAAAAAAATTTGGTACGTGTACCAGGATTTTTGTTGTTAACCAACTATTTGTGCAATAGTGTGTTAACACCCTTTTACGTCAATTTTAACTCACTTCTATTGTATTTTATTTAATTGAGAACAGTGATTTGACAAGTTGCGTACACGGTAGTAAATGAAATTTCTCGCAAGCCGTTATTGAGTCCAACGACAAATTAGGTAAATTAATGGACTTTGAAATGGTTTCATTTTTATTTTAGTTTGTAAAATGTAAAGTTAGAATGTATATAGGCCTACTATGTGTAAGATGCAGTTGTATAGATAATTTTGTTCAATTTTAATTAATGTGTTTGAATATTGCTGACAGTTACTTCTGATGTCAAAATTCATTTGCTTTTTGTGATCAGAGAGATCATTGAACTTGCAATTCAGTAAGTAAAAGTCACTCAGAAACACTTTCAAATCAAAAAATATTTAAAACTATTTTTTTTTAAACCACTAATTTCTTTTCTACTTTTATAAGGAAGTTGCTGTCAAGCCTTTTTATTTATTTTTTAAAAAACAAAAACAAAAACATTGGTTTGAACTTGCATTTATGAATATCAATGATTTATTGCTGTAAGCAAAACATTGAAAAATAGGCGTTTGGTTACACTTGCTTGCTCACCTAGGTAAGCAAGTTGATTTGTTTTTATTTTTTTCAAGGATTGCAACTCGGCAATCTACCAAATTAATGTGCCCATTTATTCTTGATTTTATTCTAGAATTATACAGGGTGTTCCTAAAACGTCTTGTCAAGTTTTAACCACAGTTGCTATGCATCATGACAAAGCAAACAGTCCATATTAATATAGGTCATATGCGAATTTATTCTCATCATTTCCATACCTACAGCGAGTACGAGACAATTGGCTACATGATTTCACCCTGTGTCATCTCAGACATTTTAATAAAACGAAAAATCCAAATCATGTTTCAATTAAAACCGTGCATGGCACGGGGTCTGCTTCTAGTTATACGTATTATAAATTGTAAACATTTTTTTTGTTCCAAATCTATTCACGTTTGATATTTCTGTCACGTTAAAAAATAATAATCTTATTTCGAACATCTATTTACCCTGATATCAGTCTAATGATTGATAAACATGAATGGCGCAATTTTTTGGTAAGTTTTAATAGTGAGCATAAAAAAGGTTTACGAGCTGCATGAAACAGTTATTGAATGGCATTTTTTCCTGGTGTGTGTTTTTATTTTTATTAAGATTGATAACGATAACCTTGATTCGTTGTAAGGGCAAAAATATATACCGGTACTTGGATGTTATTTTTGCAATGACATTTTTTATAAGTTACATATAGTCGTAATTATCTATTGTCATAGCTAATGGATCGTTTTAACAGTATACAAGTATTTTCAGTGTGAACACACTTTGCAGCGTTGCTGATGTGTGTTTTGTTGCAAAATATCTTGTTGAAACGTTTGTTTGGAGAACATGACGAAAGTGTATATATTACATAGGTATACAAAGATTCTATCATATACCATATCTTTTATGCACATGTGCAGAAACTGCTCTCCTAATTTTTACAACTGTAAATTATACTTAAATCTAATTACAATCAACAACCTCAGATCCGGAAATTGATCAACATCAGTAATTTCGAACGCATTTCAAATAACTATATCTGTTAGCTGGATATTAGGTTTATTGAAGTCAGACAAAGATTATAACTTGAACAATATTGATGTTTGGTTAGTTTAGCTTTTGTGTAATGTTGTTAATTGAGGAATTAACGCAAAAAAATTCAATGAGAAATGCAGATTCGTTCATCATTACTTAATATACTTTCTAATTACAGAGTTTACAGTAGACAATTTTATCATTGAACGGTACTTCCAAAGGCTTATTAAATACAAAATCTGTTTGATCAATATACAGTATATGAAATTGTCATTTATTAAGAGTGTTATGCATCACAAGTAGTACACCATTCTAAGAAGAAAAAAGGCTTATCTGATGTAATTTAAAGAGACAGGTCAGTGAAGTTAAGTCCCAATATATACTATGTATGACACTTTCTATTCCATCACGATTTACTTTTTAATCCTTTGATTGTTAAACTATTGTTTGATCTGCTCAGGCCAGTGGTTTGACCCTGGCTTGTCTTCCGCTTTTCATCACTTCACTGATGGACAAAAACAACAAGTTTTCACTGCTTTTTCTTTCTCTTGGCAAGTTCACCTTTGGATTTCACCAGTTTACTATTTGTTCCATCTGACACGCCATCCATAAAGTCATTTGGGCCTGTCTATTCCATAATATTTTTTTCTCTCTTTCTCCCTCTCTGGTGGGGATTAAATTTTTAACAAGTACTTTTCAAAGACCAATTTCATATAATCACCAGGTCGCATGCTTCATAAAGATCGTTTCCTGAGTTTTTCCCTTTTTTTTTGTTGTTTGTGTATAGTTTTTGGGAAAACTATATAGACCTATGACTTCTCATGTTGTGCAATGATTATATCATTTCCCACAAGATTTTTCTTGTACATAGCTACTGTATTGTTTCATCCGAAAAATTTATAGCAATGTTTTATGTGGATGATCGGTTCATTGCACTGGACTAATTCTTCTTAATACATCCTCAGGCCAAGATATTTTGGTTTTTTTTTAGTGTTATTATATTTATTGCAATATACATTGTATATTACAATTTTTATGGTACATTGTGAACTGCATTGCAATCTAACCTCTAAGAACTCAAAAAAACCGACAATAGACCTATCAACTATTTCCAAGGTTATATTATCAGTTGTAATGATTAAAAGGCAGATTAGAACAGAAATTCCAATCACAAAGCATTACAAAGAAAAATTAACTTTATTTTAAAGTACTGTAATCATTAATGATCTGATATAATGCATAGACATACTTGAAATAAGTATGACATACTTGAAAATGCATACTCTTTATATACTGTCATATACAGATTGATATACTGTATGCACATACATACATATGCAAAGAATCTATTTTCTGCATGTTTCGATCTATAAGAATTTCGATTTATGCGAATTAAAATTTATGGAATCTTATGTAATTTGGTATTCAATTTAGCAACGTTTTGAGTGATTCGATTTTTGATTTATTTATTTTATTTATTCATTTATTTAAAACAGTCTTCTGGGACCAAGGATCACCGGAACAAAGTAGATACAAGACAAAACTAGTATAACCATTATACAAGCTGTAGCAAATGTTTTGATTTATGCGAATTTTGATTTAGTGGCATTTCGATTTATTCGAATTTAAATGTATGCCATCGTTGAGTGATATTTGATTCCTATGCGAGTTTTGAGTAATTCCGTAATCGATTTCTGCAATTTTCGATTCATTTATATATGCGATTATTGTACATTGGTTTTTGATTTATGCAAAGGACTGATAATGCGGTTCTCGTTTTATGCTTTTTCGTGTATATTGAACTATACAGTATATTCTCATGCTTTAAAATTATGCTTTCAATTAACAGCTCCCACTAATTTACAATAGCTAATAAGAAAAAATGTCGCATCTGGAATTGCTCACTGCAATTAATATGAAGTAGTTTTTTTTGTATTACCTATTTTTTTGTTTGTTTTGTTTTATGTAAACATTCATGATAACAGATTGCCAATCAATCAATTCCGCAAAATCTTTCTTACGCAATCATTCAAAATCTAAGAATGTCCTTTTACAGAATAACCAAATAAGCTTCTTTGCCAACACAAGCTCTTTGCCGACTAGACTTTTGTACACCAGTCAAGAAACGGGTAAATAACCGATTACGCACGAAAGAAAAACAAGATAAAACTCTTTTATTATATTTTCGCAATAGTTATTTATTTTTTATTATTATTATTTTATGTTTCATTTCAACAGGAAGCAGCAGACAAAGAGAATACTTCATGATGATAAAACACAGGTGAGTGCTGCTGTCTGTGGGCAACAAATGTGGTTTTTCCTGCACATTTTCGGATAGAGCAAAATTTCCTGCTGTGCTCATTTTACCACCATTCTCTTTTCAGTTAACCAATGTGCGTGTGTGCACACACACTGGCGTCAGGGTTGGCCACATGTATTTTGTGCACACCGACAACACACACACACAACCAAGCATTGCAGCTGTTTAGTGTTGCTCTGCAGCATAAGCCGGCTTGCCTTTACCTGATAACATCAAAGTAGAAGCCAAGACAACCACTAAATTGTAAGTACAATTTGATGACAATAGCTTCTAGTTTCATGTCTGATGCGAATTATTATTTTTTGTGTGTGAAAGAAAACAAGAAAATCTGGGTTTGTGAATGAATGAAGAAACAACATATTGATTCGCATACTGTTGACAGACGAATCAATATTTCTGTTTTGATGAGATGTATGTATGATTTTAATTTTAATTAAATTGTCAACTATATTGAAAAGGAATTAGTGTCCGTGGAATTTTACAATCGACCGATTATGTGAAAAGCATATAATTTTATAATTGGTTCAACCATCTGTTAATGTGCTTTATAACTAATTATGCAATATTTGGCAGACTGCATAATCAGTAGATTCAACACTTGACTTTAAATAATTTCTTTTTGCTACTGTGTTTTGTGCTTTTTTATACGTATGCTTTTTATACTTTTTTATAGCAAAGTTTAATATTCAACATGATATGTTTCATTGTAATTCATTTAATGTCTTTATTTATTATATATGTTATTTTTGTGTTGATGGTGAAATTTTTCGTTACAATTGTGTTTAGTAAAGTTTAATATTGCTGGTATATTAATTTTATAATATAATTTTTAAAATAAAATAAAATAATTGAATGATCTGGTGTAAAATAACATTTTTACAATTTTTAAGGAAAACATGTTTAAAGATCTGAATTTGCTGTTTATGGGTTAGTTCAAATTTTTTGCACTAATATTTTTGCACATATTGCTGTTGTTTTACTCAAAATTACGCATTAGCAAAGTAGAATTGCACCCTAACACATTTGAAAATACTTTTAGGACAATTTTGATAAAAATGTTATTTAACACCATTTCACACCTGGCCCTTCAGGTGTGAAAAGGTGCGAAATTTTCATTATAAAAATTTAAAAACCAAGTTTTATGTTTTCAATATTAGTGTCGATTTTATTTTTATTTTGTATTAAAAACTTGATTTTTCAACATTACAAGACACGAACTATTGAGAGTATATCAGTATAAAAGTCTATAATTTAGTTTTAATTGTGTTTTAATTACAAAATTGAAAAGTAAACTGTTATAAAATTACAAAGCTATTTGATAAGTTTCAAAAGAAATATTAATATTATATAAAAATAATTTTCATACTTTTTATATTAGCTTCACTTGTGAGTGAGCTGCAAATTTTACGTATACTGCCATTCATGCGAATGTGCTGTATGTAACGCATAAAACGCAGAACATAAGTTTTTTGCCATAAATAAACCCAATAAAATAAAATTGCTTATATAAATAAATAAATTAAAAATTGCAGAAATCAATCATGTAATTACTCAAAACTCGCACAAATCAATTATCGAATTACTCGACGATCGCATAAATTTAAATTCGCATAAATCGAAACATGCGGAAATCAAAAATGGATTTTTGCATTATGTGTGTACATTACATTATATTTATATATAAATATATAATATGTATATAAAGAGTAAGCATTTTTAAAGTATTTGTTCAACGTTGCAAGACAACTTTAATATTGAGATTAAAAAACAGTAGAGTAGCCTATAAATTTTTGTTTTTTAAATTAAAAATTTTACTGTTATAATTAAAAAGCTACATTTGTGTTCAAATGATGGTCAAAAGAAAATTTTTAATTTTTTGTATAAAATTATAATTTTGTAACATTACAAGGGCAGACTGATTAGCTTGCTGAACTTTAATTTGTTCTTCTTGGATGCTTTTATATTAATGAAAAAATATTAAATTTATCTTTTTTTTTTACGTACAAATATATGTGCATACTATATACTTTAATTTCGAACTAAAATTTAGTTTCAATGTTGTTCTTTATGAGTATTTTGAACACAAAACATTTTTAAAGCTACTGCAGACGCAAAAAAACACACCGTAATTTTACAACCAAACCAATCATCTATTTACATTTCAAATATTTGCACTACATTCACAATTAAATACTACTGTACATTATTATACTTTTCTGTTAATTGAGAAACCACTTGTGATTGTTAGGCACAGGGTTCTTGTCTTCAAACTAATGTCTATGGAATAGATAATAATTTTAAGTTAATTAAAAATTCAACGCTTAATAATTTACCATTAATCATGAATAAGTTTTCGTTTATTTTATCTGATTTAAACTGAAGCCTAAACCCACAACCGGTTTCTCGGTTAACGGAAAAGTACAACCGGTATTCTTGTATTTTGATATCTATTTTATATTACCCTAAACTGGTATCAATACTTATAGACACTAGGTTAGTTACTTAGTTATGAACAACAACAACCACTAGAACCACAAGCAGCCTCTCAGTTAACAGAAAAGTACCATTACCAAAATTAAAAGTAGGCCCACAAACACTGTTTTTATACACTTTATATTAGCTTCACTTGTGAGTGATTTTGTGAGCTGAAAATTGAACTATACTGGCATCTAAAGGCGTTTATGATAATATACCGGTATTGTATAGTCCAATGGACCAAAAATCGCATAAAGTGAGAACCGCTTAAAGTCCATTGTAACAAAAAATGCTACATTCGAATCAAAATTTGCAGAAATGGAATCAATACTCGAAACTCGTATAAATAAAAAAATCATATTACTCAAAGATCGCATTAATCTAGATTCGCATAAATCGAAATTCGCATAAATTGAAATTCGCATCAACCCAAACTCGCATAAATTAAAATTCGCTTCAACTCAAACTTGAAGAAATTTAAAATGGAATTACTCAAAACTTTCAAAAATTTCATTACTCAAAGATTGCATAAGACTAAATTTTGCATAAAGCGAAACTATATATATAAAGCATATCCTTATAAAGGATAACATATTTTTAATATACCTGTTAAATGTATAGTAATACAATATTGGATTTGCGTAGGTTTAGGATTGGCATTTCTCCAACGCTTTACAACTACATATCCTTATGATAGTACCGGTATCATTATGTACTATGCCAATGTAATGGAATTTTCATGGTTTCATCTTTTCTAATGAGGGAGTATCATAGTTTTTCGTAAAAACGTTTTGAGGAATTTGAAAATTTGATGATAACTTTAATTTGATTTTTATTTTTTTGCATGTTTTTGAAAATGCGGGTTTTCAGAGAATTTTTAGTCATTGGCTTCATTCCAGAATCCTTTTCAAATAGCATGAAAAATGTAGCGTTTTTTTTTGTGGTTTAAGCAGCTATTCAGATTTCTTTGGATTTACTTTTTCGTATGTAAATCAAATTTTATTTCTAAGGTATGAATGCGTAGCAAATAGTTACTTACAACAGGTATTACAGTTCAGTGACGTAATTGGTAATTTTTAAGAAAAGGTATTTTGATTGATAATGGCTATGTTATGTTTTTATCTAAATACAGACGTCTAGTATATTGTGAATGAATAATGTAATTGGTAGTGATTACAGCGAAACACCATGTATTATAATCGTAATTTAAGATTATGGTTTGCTTAGTTTAATAAATGATTTGCGCACATTGGTACATTATGTGAACTATTTGAAAATAACATTTTTTTGGAATCGGCAATGCGCAGATAGTTGTCTGAGCATCTTATCTCAAAAATGATTAAAGTGGAGATAAGACATTTTGGAAATAAGCTCTTCAAATGCTCATGATTGAATGTGTAATTTATCTTGGTCGTTTGCCATTCAAGTTTGAGTTTTGTGTACATCAACTATTGAGGTGTGGTGATGTTTACAAGATGTTCTTTATCAAATTTGTGACGTTTCACATGAAAATAATTTGGACTTTCCCATTCTTGTAGTATAAATACTTGGTACGGTTGTGCAAATCGACATAATCGTAATCAGTTATACACCAGACTACTCGTATTCTTTGTTTTGGTCTTATAAATGGTAAGTCGTGGGGTCTCGATGATGCTTTTGTTGTTTATTTTATTTGTATTTTATTTAATTATAAGGGTATTTTAAGAAAAAAGTTTGAATTTTGCTCAAATTTAATTTACATTATTTTCTATGAGCATATTTTCAATAGGTTTCAGTTTGAAATTAAATCTTTGTTTGGGGTGAATCTAGAAATGAATTGCAGTCGCGGAAATGCAGTTAGGAAGACAAATTCGATATTACATTAAGAGGCATATGCTGGGGTAAAAGATGAAAATTGCATTAAATACTACACAATGTTTCTTGTACCTCTTCTTACACATTCAGTTTTTGGCACTTCCTGAACGTTTAAAGATACAGTACCATTATAGTTACCAAATGTATTTTATAATTAAAAAATGGTCACTGTTATACATCCACCAGATGGAGTATTGAACTGTAATCTATGGGTAAACATATTTATGTATGGAAAATAGTAAAGTAGCCTACATCTAGTTTTTAGTAAAGTAACTCTGGCATACAATCCAATGACAGTAAAATCATATTAGGCCTACTATTTATTAGGTCTAGTCTGTAGTTGTCTTATTTGCAATTTGCTTTTAAATTAACATCTAAAAAATGTTACTAGTCAAAACAAAAAGATACAAACTGCATATATTGAAAAACTGCAGTTAATGAGGTAAATTAAATAGTATAGTAGTACATTTTCAGTACGAACTCGAGGAGCAGTGTTTTCAGTAGTCTAATAGCTTTGGGTATGTGAGTTGTATGTAATAATAGAGGTATGTTTATGATATTTGTTTTTAAAATTTAAAATTTTTGAACAATTTTTTTTCCGTCAACTTCAATAGGTTTTTGTAATTTGTTATCTTTTAGTTTCTCCTTTTGGTAATTCTATGATTTATTATTTTCTGTATACAAAAATTTGGTGATCATTATTCTTTGGCTTTACCTTGGATTATCTTTTTATTATTTTTCAGAATCCACATCATGGGCGATTCAAGACGTCAAGAAATCATGAATGAACATGATAGCAAGAATAAGAGTCGTATTCCTCGACCATCTGGTGAAAGAAATCTTCAACGTTCGCATTCGTTCCAAGCGTCAAGAAGCCACTGGCTAAGCAAGTTTGCAGCTTCCAGAAACAATCACGCACATTCGTTCGACGAGGAAATGTCGACTGACAAGTTGATCCAACTTTCAAAAAGCATGGATAGAGCTCACCGTCGTCAATCTAGCTCCAGTTTCAGCAATTCCGAATTGGCTTCCATACTGTCGACACCAGTACCTTTCTCGGATGCTGATGAAGCCCTTTCGTTGAAAAGCTTCGGTAGTGCTTGCAGTGCGTTTTCGCTGGATGCGTTTATGAGAAGCAAAAGCAACTTGTCGGAAAGTACACATTGCGGTGGCAAACGAAAGAACGTCCTGCATTGCCAGTCGCATCACACCGTTCAACCTGAATATCTGACACCTACCCAACGTAGCGCACGTGAAATTAAGCAGCTCAAAGTAAGACAACCACACTAGATTTTTGTTGAATTTTATTAAGTATTACTTTTGCTCTTCAAAGTCAGTAGACGATGTCTTCTCATTGTAGGGTGTTCCGGAATGGTCTAGTAGTCAAATTTTAACCAGATACTACGCATCAAAACAAATATAAACATGTGTCTGGATATTCATACTGTTTTGCATACCCATATACAGTAATTATGAGACAACTAGATGATAACCCCGTGCAAAAGCACGGGTAGTTGTTGTCATAAACAGTTTTTTTGGAAGTAATCATGAATGGCCCCTTTAGGGAGTGATAGCTTGTCTGCAATCTCATGGTAGGGAGTGCATTTCAATGGTCATTAGAGACTGGCTGATATTTATAGTGTACCACAGCATGGTATGGGACCCAAAAATGGTCACCTGTGTTACATTCCTGAACCTTCACAACTGACTTTTATATATAAGATAGGTCTATGCATTTATGTGCATATACACTACTCTGTGTTATCTTGTAAGGAAATTTACTTTGTTTTGATGTATAGTAGCTGTGTTAAACTTTGACTACATTTTGGGGAACACCCTCCGTATACATCATATACATTCTAATTATTTCAGAACTAGCTTTGATTTTTTGTTTTGAATCAATCTTTTCCTAGACATTGCTAATGAAAACTCAAAAACAACTGGACTCCAAGAACAATGACTACTTGCAAATCACCAAGCAACTCATGGAAATGCACATGGAGAAAGAAGAGTGCAGTCCCAAACCCGAAGATCTGAAAGACGATGATAAACTGGACGACGTGAATGTTGCTCTCTCCAAATCATGTGATAGCGGTCAGTTTGACGTGTCGGAATGCAGTGACGCCGGAGTGAAAACCGAAGCGGACGACACACTCAGCGTCAGCATCCAGACGGAACTCACCGTTGCTAACAAGAATTTGTACGAAAAGAACAACATTGAAGAGTATTATCGTCAGCAGATGGAGGAGATGAAACGACACCACACTGTCGAGTATCAAGAACAAAAGGAGAAATACAATGACAAAATTGAGAATCTGTTAGTGAAATTAAGCGAAGCTAATTCAAGGTTAGTTTTGGTTTAAAGTATTTGCACCATTACCTTTATTTCATCGCATTGTGTGTATAGGAATGTTCATTAGTGACTTAGGCCTAGTTCTTGTAATATAGTGACGTGGGCCTAAGACTTGTAATGGTAATTGGATTGGATTATAGTTGAGTAATGTACATGTTACACAAAATACACACTGTACACTGTTTATGTACACAAAATATACTTAAATTCATATACAATTGAAGGGCCTGGTGTAAAAGGGTGTTAAGTAACATTTTTACAATTTCAAGCAAAACATGTTTAAAAATTTTAACTCGCATTGCTGTCTATGGGCTACGTCATACTTTTTGCACTAATATTTTTGCACATATCGTTGTTTTGCTCAGAATTATGCATTAGGGGGGGTTGAATTGCACCTAACACATTTGAAAATGTTGCTCGTAGTTGATGATCATTTTTGACAAAACTGTTAACACCCTTTTACACCAGGCCCTTCAATTTTACTGTGAATGTACTTCAAAAATGTACCATACTTAATTGTTTTCAGATATTTTGATCTGCTGCCGCAAGTTGATCGAGCCCAAGAACGCATTCGAAAACTTGAAACGCAGATACGTGTCTTGGAAGAAGAGCGTCGTCAACAAGAAAATCGACATCATCAGATGTATCTCAAAATGTACAAGTGAGCATAAATACTTCATAAAGGACAAAGTTACTATATTTAGTACTTTTACAAAAATAAAAGATATTGATCAACTGGCCCGTAAGTCTAAGCTGCATTGTTAATGACTATGCAGCTTGGGTTTACGAGCCCCAGATATTGATAAATATTTTGAACGGTTCTGTTCCTGATTTAAGTTTAGAATATCAAATGCACATTTGTTGAGTTTCCAAAGATTCGAAATTCTTTGTTATTTTATTTTATTTCCGTGACCTAATATTGGTAGGTTTTATAGATTTAAATGAAAGATATAGTTCCTGCACGTTTCATTGTATATATTCATTTTACAGGGTGTCTACCGTGAAACTCCGACATTTTCTCTTTAACTGGATGACAAATTGGAGTTTCACAGTGGACACCCTGTATGTTTTAATATTTTGTCTATATATTTTTTTAATGTCTATTTTTTGATGAAGAGATGTATTATTTTCTGATATCGGAACAAAATTCTTATTTATTTCAGAAAAGGCCAAGAAGCAGCTAAATTTGAACATGCAGACGAGGTGTTGGAATTTGCTCATCACGCACCGAATCGTACGTCTGTTCCCGAACTCTTGCAGCAGCTTCACACCACTGAACATGAGCTGGAACGAATGAAGGTACGTTCACTTTGCAAACTACAGGAAGTCCTCAATTGATGACAATTTCTGATAAGTGATTTTACCAACACGCGACTACAGAAATCTAAGCAAAATAAAAGGTCACTGTTTTATTTTAGTTGCTCAAGTTATTCAATGCCAGAATTTTGCCTTTTTTTGGGAATTTTGATACCATACTTTGAGGTTACTTAGACCCAAAACAAAATGGTGTTTAAATCCATTGACAACTCCTTATAATAGTATGTTTCAAACTTAGTTTACAACTGTTCGCCTTGATCAAAATAACAACAAAGAAGGTCACGTGACTAAACTCGCAGCAAGTTCCTGTATATTTATTTATTTATTTTGTATTGTCTTAACATCAAATTTAAAGCGGAAACCGAAACACTGGTAAAAATACACTGCGATTGCATACAAAAATGAAACCCGGATTTATGCAGAGTTTGGAGGGACTGGTGCCGCCACCATAGCTCGCTTTAAAAAATAAGGTGAATACAGCTGTACAGTGGTGCTGCCTAAAAGAGTTTCTGTAAACTAAGTCTGAAACATAAAAGCTAATGGATTAAACATAAAGTTGTAAGTTAGGTCTAACTTATAACTTCATGGATTAAAACACAGTTTCGGTTCGAGCCGAAATTGGAATTAAGGGTCCCAATAACCCACATTATGGTATGCTTGGGTCATGCAGACCATGTTGAGGATTTTCTGTAAAAGTTGATCCACTATATGTTTTTTGTTCCGTCTTCTTTTTTCATAAAACTAATGTATTTGTATATTTAGAATTTGTACAGGCATGAAATCTACAAGAAAGCTGAAGGGGTGAAGGATCCCGAGGTAACTCTGCAGTTTCTTAAGGACGCTCTCTACTATTTCCTTACAAACAAGGAAAGCAAAGGACACCTTCAAGCCATTGAAAGCATCTTAGGCTATTCTGAAATGGAATGTATGAATATTGAGCGTTCTGTGCTTACTAGGCATAAACTTTTCAAGTAAGCGATATATTTTTAGACGTCAATTTGTTTTTTCGAATATTGGTTTAGATTGTCCCTTTTATTTTATTTTAGAATTATTTTTTATTCTTAGTTGTGATTATTTTTTTTTTGTCCACGTATAAATTTATTTATTTAATTATAACTAAGTTTCCCTTTCTTACAGACAGGGATATTCATGGGATGAGAATGAAAGCATTGGTAGAACAAATGTTAATTTATACAAACTTAGATGTCCGTTAAATATTTTGTAGTGTACATTAAATGCCCCACTAGGATACACAGGAAACTCTCGGTTTATGAACGAATCCCGTTTTCCAAGACTTGTTATACATGTTTTCTTTGCGAATTTTGCATTTCTTTTTTCGATACGTATTGGTTGCTTTAGCAGCTATTTTAAAATATTAAAGCCATGAACATCAAAACGGTCCTTGTTTTATTTTAATTATGCACTAAAAAGTACACCAGTCAATAATGCTGAGGAATTTGTGGTTGACTGTCATCTTATACTGATTGACCAATCACTGTTGAATTTAACAGATTTAATGATGCATAGCCAATGGCTGTTGAGGTAAGTAGATGTGATGCTTCTCAGCCAATTGAGGTAGCAACCTTGTGTTACCATAGAAACATTCAGTGAGTGCAGCTACTATTGCCAAAATACAGACTAGTAGTTAGTCCATGCTATAGCATGGGATGGGTGTTATTATTATGGAATGTGAACATTAAAATAACTTAATGTTCAACCAAACAACTTCATCTAGTGAGAGACTTGTCATAACACACAGCGTTCTCGACCCACAGATCTGGGTCATTCTTATTATAAATTAAAGATGTATGCATTATGTATGATTAACTTCATATAATACATAATGTAAATATAAAATATAAAAACAATATACGTGTATGAATTTTAACATTTGCTATAACAAATGTTAGTAAATCGGAAGTTTGTAAACCGAGATTTTCCAGTGCCCTTAAGTCATCCTGTAGATTTTTTTTTTTTTTTTACATGTTTGTGATTATTAACTTTTAAAATGGACGCTTATCAAAGAGTCGTCAAGCTTAAATATTTTAATTTATTTAGCTAATTTACTCGTCAATCCATTGACAGTACGGTAATAGAAGTTAATTCAAGTTAATTCATTTTTGAATCGTCTAGAATTTTTTAAATATTCATCGCTTCCTTAAATAAAAATAATACTAACAATACTTCCAATGCTTCTTCCAAGTCTTTATCTTTAAACCATCACGGTTGTGACAAATTGCACCCAACGGTGAATTATTTTTAATAATTCATTTCGTTATTCCAGCATTTTGGCCACACCCAATGTTTCCCATCTTTTAACCTTCTACAGTATTATTATTATATTGATTCATTTTCAACATTGCCTGTTCCTAGATTCGCTTTTTGAAATCTCTGTGATGATCTAAAATTCAGGGGCCCTCGATTCATGCGAGAGTTACACTCAATGCTCATATACTGTATTGCATAATAACGTCATAATGATAGTGAAATAGCATAATAGCAAAAATTTATTGGTGTGTAATGAGCGTTTGAGAGGATTTCACTCGTCTGCTATTTTAGTGAAACTGCATAGAAATCGAGGACTTCCTGAATATTGAAGTATTCTGACATTCCAAATATAATAGAATCAATCCTGAAATTTTCTTATGCCAAAAATAAAAAAGATTTTATTTTGAATGTGTATATATAGTATATAAGTATTAAACGAATAAATAAAAATATCTGGAAAAGTATTTTTTGATATCCTATGAGCAAATTTTTAAAGAATCCAACCATAAAATCGATGACATGATTCTATTGAGTATTTTATTACAACGTGAATCTATTCTACTTAAATTATCTATCATCTATTAATATAAATGTCTATTGACAGTATCTATTGCTAATAATTAAAAATAATAACTACATTCTTCAAACTGTGTGAATGGAATGCAGTTAAAAGCTGTCAAAATCCTATTTGATGTGGCGCCACCTTCAGTCAAATACAGATTTCTACTGCCAAATATATAATTTTTAGTCTATTCATAGTTCATGACTCCGTGGCCTCATTTCATGCATTAACTCTGAAGGTAAACTTTGGTTTGATGGGCGGAATTTAGGTAAAATATCATCAACATAAATAGAATATTTTAGTGTTGTTGTTGCTGACTCTAGCACTATGGATGTAGATACCAGGTTAGGTTAGTTAGAAAATACAACATTAAAATATTCCAGTTATGTTAACGATATTATACATAAACTCCGCCCACCAACCTAAAACCAAAGTTTACCACTCGGAAACTGTAAAAACTGAGTTAGTTCAGTGTGGTTTAATACGATTTGAAGTAAACAAATTTTAACTTCAGATTCTACACATCAAAACAAAACATATAAACATGGGTCCAGACATTCTTCCCTTTTGAGATAACACAGGATGAAGTAACAAATGCATTTATGCATAGGCCTATTGTCTCAATAGCTGTAGGTACACAAATGAGTAACTGCATTTCCGGACCCATGTTTATATTGTTTTAATAGGTAGCAGCTGTGGTTGAAATTGGTTGAATCAATTGATTTGAATAGATCTTTCAGGCACACCCTGCATAGCATACAAGACGATATGTCAATGTATAAATTTAAGGAGTGCGATGTCCTTCAGTAGGGTCAAAATTGAAAATTCAAAACCTACAGCAACGGGGGTAACTTCCGAACAATACTTTATTTAATTGAAGTAAAAAAATATACAGGGTGTAATTTTCATTATATATGCAAGTCAATACTGAATTTTTTTTTCTTCAACAATGAAATGAAGTTATCAAAAGCAACAAGCTCCAATCAGGTTTTTATTTATTTTTGGTTTTTTTTTGAGCATTTAATTTTATATTTTCCTGCACATTTGTTTTATGAACTTGCTTTAAAACACTGTACATTCTTCCTTAACCATGATAAAAAGTGAACGGCATTAAAAATGAAAGAAAAAGTGCCCGTTAGCTTTTAAAATCTCTTCCTCTCTCTAAACAGTTAATTACAGCAAGTCTTCAAATTGCATTGTAATTGGAAGAAAAAAATTAATTCCAGAAAATGGCTGCTACTTACATTTAAACCTCTACAACTTTTGAAAACTAATAAAAATAAAAATTTAAATTTTTTTTCCCCAAATTAATTTTTCACACATTACACTCATTAAGAATATCGACAAAATTAAATTCGATTATAAATATTCCACTGTGGATATACTAGAAAAAAAGATATATGTATATATATATTCTACAAAGAAATACACCTTCTACAATACAAAATACTTGACTGGGAATAAAAACTACCATCAAAGAAGCCTGTTCATTAAACGTGTTAAAATGTTCCAACTAACAAAGGCTACACAAACCCAACTGTAAATTGACGATAAATTTTCTCTACCCTGTGAACGCATAGAGTTTAATATCTTTCGTTTTTTTTTGGAGTTTTATCTAAAAAATAAATAACGCAGTTGGGAGATCAAGATTTTGAACTTGTCGTTTTTCGAAGAAAACCAACACTGAAGAACATTTTTCGTTTAATCAAATATTTCTTTACCAATGGCGATGCAACCAAATCAATGTCTTGAGGAAAAAATACGCCACACCTAGTGAGTATAAAACAACTTCTCGCTGTTGACGCTGGTGGTTTTCGTGTTCTAATACCATGACGCGGCGACCCAGCTTTGCCAAATGCCTACGTAAGATGGTCATCTCCTCGGTCGGACTGATGACTCCGTCCGACATCGGAACGAGAGGCGGAGTCGATGGGTAGCTGAAACGCGTTACAACATCTTTAACCAATCGAAACAAATTTGTTGCAAAAAAGTAACTCTGCGTACCTCAGAGCGAGACTTTGCTCCATTCCTGTTGAATTGTTTTGACTGGTGTGCGACATTTCGCTGTTGGAACCTCGAAGGTGAGTGGTCTGGATGGTCGTGTCGGTCATCATGTCCCGCTCCATTTCATCAACTAAGTTTATTTTTCAACATTAAAACTAATGTACAGGGTGTTCCTAACATGTCCAGTCAACTTTAAACCATAGATGTTACACATCAAAACAAAGCAAACAACTCATATTCCTCACATTGTTTCATGGTCCAGAAATGTTCCTCTTCCGAGACAACACAAAATCACATAATTGCATAGATCTATTGTCTCGTAATAAGTATGCAAATGAAAATGCACTTCTGGACTCACGTTTGCTTTGTTTTGATCCATCTGTGGTTACTAGACCTTTCAGGAACACCCTGTATATATATGTTAGCTATTTTATAAATTGTATCAGTTACTCGCCTGTAGGAAATGTGTGTTCTTCAAGAGTGATCACTCGCGGCGGTGTCTGAACGCGAATAGACGATGGCTGTGGAATCATCGACTGTTCGAGATGCAATTCCCGCGGAGGCGATTTTAATCCTATGTGTTGATCTTGACCTTCAAACATCGAAAACAACCCGTAATTAATTTTTATTGTAATTGTGGGTTTGCATGGTAAACACGCTTGCGGAAAATGAAATGTCTTTTTTTATAACCTAGACTAGTATCAACACTATAAAAAGTTTAAGTCACCTAAAAACAATAAACTAGCTTCACAAGCAGCTTTACCATGAAATCCACAAGTACCATTTTTATATTTGATCAAATTTCAACACATTTCATTTGAAACCCTTTCCTACCAGCGACGAGAATTCGGCCAGGTACCATCATGTCCAGTTTTTCCGATTCCATTGGTCTTGGCACAAAGTCTCCGTCGCCAGCCTCGTTGCCGACGATGCGAATTCGACGTGGGACTCGCATTTTGTTGCTGATGTCGGCGGTGAAGTTGGGATCGTAGAAACCGTCGTAATCGCTGCTGAAACGAGCAGGACTGGAAATTGCCGACATCTGTAATCAATGCACAAAAGTTAAGTAACCATTTTTTGGTTATCTAAGTCTCTATTTGGTGGCATTACTAAAAAAACATGGAGTAGTTGCAGTTAATTAACCTAAACCAGTAGGCATAAGCTATCATAAACATGTTTTAAACTTAACTAAACTTATCATTTATTCCCACTTATTTTTAGCAATACCAATCACTGAACAACCTAAATTCCTAGATAACCCATTTTTTTAATGTGAATTTTTTAGTCATCCTATGCATTACTATGTGATTCGTTCACTTAAGTTGCATATGGTATTCTATATAATACTATGTAAACATTGTGTATACGTCAACATACACGTACAATAATACATTGTGTATTTAACAGATTGGCATATGAACAACATAATTTTGACAATCTACAAAGCCATTCAAGCAGAGATTTGGATTCTATCCAAAATGGTTTTTAGTTTCTCAAGACTTTAAAAATAATCGTCGTCGTGATATTTCTTAATATATATTTATGAAAAAATAAAACAAACAAACAATATTTCGCTCTTACAATATCATCAACACTTACAATTTTTTGGATATCTAAATCGCGAATATTTGTGAACGGATTCGATTAATTCGCTTCGTTGGTGAATCTTTCCAAGTTGGTTCCAAATAAAACCTTCCAAGTTTCAATTCATTTCTTCGAGATTAACATCACAAGATGAACTTCTTCCCCCTTTCAAAATGATGCAAATAAATGAACGCGAACACTTTATTGTTGTGGTATCATGCTGCTCCTATTCGATTATTACGAACCTGCATGGTACGCTGAATGTAAGGCGTTTTATTGTCACATGATCTGTATCGACCAATGGCGAAGCATTACAGAACTGAAGCAGACGACGCTTTTTTACTGAATCATATGGCAAAACACAAATAAGATTTAATATTAAAAATACATTTAAAATAATGGCAGAATTAATGTGGCCTTTACAGAAATACGCTAGATTTATTCCTAGTTCGTATAATGCCTCACAACCTGTTTGGGAAGTGAGTACTGTATATGTATATTACCGGAAATGTATAAAATTTGAGGCATTCTATAGAATGCCTAGCCTTATTTGGCAAAGTATGAATTTACATTTTGTATACAACTATTTAAGCTTAGTTTAGGTTAGTTAACAAATTTTTCTATAAACAAAAACAAAGTTTCATCCTAAATTTTGTTATAAGTTTAAGCCGAACCTAATAAAAACTAAATTCTACGTAACTATTCCAATGCTAATTTCATACTTTGCTAAACAAGGCTTGGCATTATATAGAATGCCTGAAATTTATACAATTGTTAGTAGTGTTACAAGTATAGCATTTCATTTGCATGGGTATCATCATAAAAAATGTAACTAATGTATTAATTTAATTAAATGTCTTAAATTCTTTTTAGTACTTTGATTCCAGGACTTCGCAGCTTAATCTCGTCATTTTGTCAACCAATAATCTCAGAATTATTCAGGAAAATAAAATATTGGTAAGCTATTTTATATGAAAAAAAAATGTTATTGCAAATGATTTAAAAGTCGTTATATATCTCATATTATATAAATATACCATTGCAGGAAAACTACATATTACTCAATGCATCGAAATGGATACGCGGAATCGCTAAAGGAGACAGCTTGTTGTTCATTACACGAGAACAGGTTCGAACTTGATTCGAATTTTCAATTTATAATATTTTAAAAATAAAATATAAATAAATATAATCATTCATTTTGAACTGTATTAGAATGGCCAAGTACAGTTCCGTGTGAAATTCAGCAGTGATGCAGAACTCAACGGAGTCAAACGGTGCCAAAATTGTGTCGAGAAACTCTCACCATTTTTCCCTATCAAATCGATGGATGCCGAAGTATAACTCGGATATACAAGGTGTTCCTGAAAAGTCATCAAATTAAAATATGCATCAAAAAATTTACAAACATGGGTCCAGAAAGGCTTCGAGAGCTAACACATCATCAACTTCATAGCTCCAAACCAATCACCACCTCTTTGGTGTCGTGTTTTTGTTTTCCTGTGAACAAGACCTTATTAAGGAGGTCGAAACGTTGGTGGATTTTCACCTTGTCAGTTGAGATAGAAAACTTGTTTTTTCCCATTTCTTATTTTTGTCATGATTATACGGGTAAAGGATTGTAGATTTGATGCATGGCATCAAAAGTGTTCAAATTTGACGTTTCAAGAACACCCTGTATATTGTATAAACTTGACGACACATTATGGAGATACAAAATATCGTATTTTTAGGTGTCCGATTCGCCACCGCCAATACTCATCACGCTTCAACAATTAAAAGATGGCATCTTACAACCAGCTGCAACGGGGCCTGCCGATCCACGTTTCATGTCCACGCACGAATTGCAGGAACTCGTCCGACTCGTCATCAGCGACGGCAACTTCCCAGCATTCGTCAACAGCGTTGAAAACATCTTAAACAAGACTACATTTTTAAGTTAACGTAGCAGACGAACAATCCGTGAGTTCCAAGTTTGTTTGTTTTTAAATTTAAAATCAACACACCATTTTTTGTATCATTTCTTTCTAGCATTTTAATTTTAAATCATTCATTTATCTACAATCTTTGTGTAAATAATACTACATTTTCCATAATTTTGTGTCTCAACATTAGCTAACAAAATTCTATACAGAAAATCTAATGACGAGCAAACTGAATAAACCATAAAAAAACCGAAAAAGCAAGACTGACAGTGTTTTTCAATTTGTTCCAATCATACACAAAAATGAAGAACAAATTAAACGACTACTTTTGACTGTCCTCTTTGTTGAGGTTTTTCATCTTTTCCTTATAAGCGGCAAGTTCGGTCTGGTGGTGTTTGATCTGTTCTTCATGGAAGGCGATTGCTTTTTCAACGTCCTTTTTCATGGCTTGCACTTGCTCCACATGCTGAAAAGGAATGGCGGAAACAATCATCCAACAACTATGACACATTGTTTGCAGAAGCTGAACCAATTATTGTCAAATTGCTTAACTAGTTTTCTGAAATACTCCTCCTCCTGGGCTTTCCCCTTCTTGGAAAATGCTCCTCCTGCTTTACTACAATATTCAATTCAACGTTAAGTTGCAATTGGCTCACTTAAGCCAGCGGTGCTCAAAATGTGTGGTCCTTAAAAAAAACACCTTAAAAGACCAAACTTTGAGAAACGCTGTATTAAGCATCGATTCAACTCCTTGTTACATAATATTAAATCTTGCACCCAGTGGCATTACTAGGGTTGGTGTCACCCTTTTTTTTTTCCTAAAAAATGTTATTAATGTAGGTTCACAAATGCTAATAACCAGAATACAGGGTGTATCGTGTATTGTAGCTAAAACTATTATAGCTGAAATACCAGAAATGTTGACAAAATCAATGTACTTTCAAGTATCATGAACATGGTGTCACCCACTCCTAGTGTCGCCACTGTATACACCGCTCCTAATATACAGTATACCAGTCATTTGTATACCACAAAACATGAACATAAAATGAGCTGTTTGATACTGTCACTTTCCAGTAATTTGTTGTATTCACAGTTATAGGCGTTAAAACTGCGGTGTAAGCCGAAACCCCCGAGTTATAGCCAGGAAACCAAATGACCAAATATTACACCAGGGAGCGATGTACGCAATTTGTCCAACGTTACACAGTCTTATATCCTCATTTATTAAACGGTATCTTATATTATTATAAATAAATAAATAAAATAATAACCCGATCGACCCAGCAGTCTGAAATGTAAAGAAATTTTTTATTATTATTACCGGTATTAAAATATATTAATACACATTTAAAAAAAAATAAGTAACGCATACATACATCCGTGTCTTTATCTGAAAAGTTCATCCGCCCACTGAAAGTACAAATTAAATGTTCAAAAATATTAAAAATAGTTACATCTAGGTCTACTGTATATGTACATTTAAATGCTCTTTGAGAATCTTCAATAGAACGCACAAAAAAATTTTTACTTTCTCCCCCACCAAAAATTGAAATAAAATAAAACTTGTTTGATCAACACATTTAAACAACGACTTTTCATAATATGCCGGAAAAATATAAATAACCTGAGAACGGGAAGGAATCGTTTTCCCAAAAGGTAGATTTCATTCTTTGCTACTTGAAGCGCCATGATGAAACTCAGAGACGATGAAACTGTTCCGAAGTTCGGAATCCAACGAACTCAAATTGTATAATCTTCTGCTTGATATAACTTTCAGAAGATATTTTCGTCTCTGCTGAATAAAGAAGAGTAGTTTGATTTATTAACCAATTAATGACGAGCTTGACTATTATTTTGCTCTTTTAACACGTATATTATAGTAGTGTATTATCTCGTGATATTTTCTTACATGCTCCGATATGATGAAACTTTTGCAAAAGGGGCGTGGCAGATCGACGCCACGCCTGCGTGGATAATGTATTTTTAACTCGTTGTCTGATTGGCCACTAGATTGGCATACGGTTGAGTTACGCTATGGAACTGCCTGCGTGGAATGCGAAATGATACATTCAATGTTTATAACTTTTGTTTTCGTTAGTTTTAAATAAATATACGGAAAATAAAATGATAATTAAGCATTACCAGCTGTTAAATTAGATAGTTAACAAATTAATTACTTTACACAAACATGACTAGTTGATGATAAATTAACCTCAACTGATATAACAACAGATGAAGAAATGAATCGAGCATGGACGTGTGACTCGATTTCCTGTCTTCATCATTATAGTTTTGCAGTTGAATCTTTTTACTAAATTTTTATGCTGTTTCATTTTTTATAAATGAATTAATAACAAGCGTTTACTACTTTTCTTCTACTGGTAAGTTCGCTTTACATTTAATTCATTCATATACTATAGTACCATTTCTCTTACTATGTCAACAAAATTTTTCCAAGTGTAAAATGCTAAGCCTACTGATACAAGTTTGATGACCTTATAGTGAGTTTGGTGACTTATGGTTTTTGTTTGTGACATTTATCGACACCAATGTGTCATTCATTGCTGTTGCTTTTTGTTTTCTTAAATGCAATGAACCTAGGAGTGCAAAATGATAAACATTTTAGTGGGTGATAAAATACGTTATCTCCTTTAACGAAAGCCATTTAATGATAATAAAAACACTTTCGTTAATTTTGCACGAACAGCCTCAATTTGTTAAAGCTTCGCAATTTACTACGTTGTTTGTTATGTAAGTCAACATTATCAGTAGTGAGTTAGACTTGTACACAGTTTCAGTTGGGGTATTACTCACTTTAATAAACAAAAACTGAGACTGCAATGCAGAAACTAATTCGACCTTGAAGGGTTATAAAAATTTGCTAAAAACTAGCATTGGTTTTTGTTGTATAGAGATTCATTTTTATTTCACATTGCAGATATTCACTTGTTTTTTTTCCATGGATGAATTCGAAGAAGAATTTTTACAAGCCGCCCGAAACGGAGACGAAGCTCTTTTGTGGCATTTACTCGACACGAAGAAAAGGGAAAATGTACGCTTCAACATAAATTGCAAAGGTAAATAACGATTTGCATTGCTTTACATTTCAAATCGTAAAACATCGTGTTTACCCAAGGATGCGTTGCATTTTATTAGTTATGAATATATGTATTTTTGGATATGCCATTGAAAGTTGACTCGATTCTTTGACACGTGTCGTTCGATTTACATTGGATCGTCGGTGTGCGTTGATAAAAAGTATAGATAAATATGATTAACCGTGTATTTATTTTTTGTATATTTACACTGTAACTATACCACTGAATTTTTCTGTCTACTGTTGCTGGAATGAGATTGACATTTTTTGTTGTAAATGAAACACTGGTGAAAAATCATAATTATAAATTATATATATACTGTACAATGAATGATAAAGTTCTGGTGTTATTAATCGAACGTATAACTTAGTCATGTTCAGATCTGAGTAGTTGAATATTTATTTTTACAGGACGTGCCAAAAGTAACTACGGTTGGACTCCGTTGCATCTTGCATGTTATTTTGGACATGAAAAAGTAGCTGAAATTTTGCTGCAGGTATAATATTAGGCTTATTAATTATTATTCATTTAATGGGCAAAATAATAAAATTGAGGAGTTTGGTGGAAAAACGGCGTAAATCCATGTTATTTGTCGTTATTCCTTAAAATGTATATATTGAATTGTTTTAGACCAGTCAATAGCATAAAGACATTGGGTTGCTTATAATTTGCATTTTTGGAACTTTTTGGAAGAAGAATATGGAACGCGACTATAAAAATTTTTGTGATGTCTTTCTTTTTGTCGCTTAACTTTCTGTTTGTTTCACTCACTCGTTTCACTTCCAAAACAATAAAAAAGATACTGATCTTTGGAATAACGGCGTCAATGCATTTATAACTTAGAACGATATTTGGAATAATGACATAATTTGCATTTTTAAATTAGCCTCTAACTTGAGGCTCGTCAACTAAAGTCAACAGAATTTTTAGCAAGACCTGTTTATTTTCCTTCTATAAATAGGCAGTTGACAGGAATTTCTTTTAATCTTAAATTTGAAGGTGCCACAAGTTTTTTGCCTTTTTTTTCTCAAAACTATAATTTTTTGAGTTACCTCATTATTCTACCCAACTCTTCAATTGTATTGATTGTAAAATATGCTGATATTAAAAATGTTTTGTCAGCATGGAGCCGACGTGAATGTGTTGAACGACACTGGCGACACTCCACTGCATAAAGCTGCGTTCACGGGTAGAGAGGTAAAATCTATTGATGCGACTTTTATGTAGGATAACAACAACAGAAATATAAAATTTCTCGCAACGTTTATCATGCAGGCTATTGTGATACTGTTGCTGAAGTATAATGCCGAAGTCTGCATCATTAATGGTGAAGGACAGTTAGCCAAAGATGTTGCACTTGTGCCAGATATTCGAAAGTTGATCGAAGGTAAATAAGCTTAAAAGTTGCACCGATTCTTTGACTCGACAAAGTTCAACGTGCTTGGTATGAATGCTTATTGTAATTCAGGTGCCGAAAAGGCCGATATCAAAAGGAAAGAAAACCAGCTTTTGGAAGCTGCTCGTGAAGGAGATCTTGACATGCTAAATAAACTGGCAAGTACTGGGAAACTTTTTGCTCGTTAGATGAAGTTCTGAAATCCAACACTAGGTGGACACTATGCAGGACTTAAGTTTTTATCTCTTCAACTTAAGTTTTATAATTGACTACACGTAAAAAATATATTTTGTAAGTATCATAGTAAAAATTTCAATGGAACCTATTTTGTGGGGTTTCAGTTACATGGATCCAGTCCTCCCAGTATTAACTGCGTTGATTCCAGCGGAAACACAGCTCTGCACTGCGCCGCCTATAGAGAACAAAAGGAAGTTGCTGTCATTTTACTTCAGAATGGAATCGATTCGACTGTTCGAAATTCCAGAGGTTTCAATTTTTAATTATATAATTTTTATTATTTATTAAGTATCACTATAACAAGTATTAGAATTGCCGTTTTTCGACATTAACAGGCCAGACAGCGTTACAGCTAGCCCGTTCACCGCAGATGAAACAAATATTGGATGTGCAGCCTATTAAGAAACTGATTAAACACGTGACTCGTTTTGAGGGATCATTACTAAAAGTAATAAAAATGGGGTTATTTGTTGTTAGCTTCATCTTAATGAAATTATGACATTGGTGATAATGATGTTTGTCTCGTTGCAGAGGAGTCGTTTCATGGGCTGGCAAAGTGTCTGGGTTGTTCTGGAACGTGGCGTTTTAACGTATTTTAAGTCACGGTAAGACTAGTTCATGAAATGATAATCATCACTTGGCATAGGGTTGGCTTAGATTCATTATCTTTTCTATTATCTTGTCATTTGTTTTGCATTGTTTAAATTACTAGAAGGTAACCCGTGCTGTAGCATGGGCATATGTTGGTGTTGACTTGCATTAATCATTACTGTTTTGTTTTCGCAGTGCTGATGCTTGTTCAGGTGTCAAGCGAAAAGGCTACAAGCATTTAAACGAAACAAAAATTATGGTAAGTTTTTTTTCCAGATTAGAAATACGCCATCTGTTGACTAAAGATGGAATAATTTTAATTATTTAATTCAATTCTAAAAAAAAAATTTATTATTATTATTTTTTTTTTTTTAAGCCATTCCAAATGGACGTCAATAACATTATAGTCATACACTTCAACGACAATACTGTACATCGTGTGGCTGTCCCTAATTGTTCCGAAGAAAATGGACTGGGATTTCAGGTTGCGTTTTTGTTTATTGTTTTTTGTATTAAATTGGTTTTTGTTTTTTTGTGAAAATTTTTGGTTTGTTATATATTCCAAACATGTATTTTGCATTCATTGAAAATGCGTGTGTGTAATTTAAACGTTATGATGATTGCAGAAGTGGATTACTGCGTTACAAGAACATATAGCATACTGCACGCATTACATGAGTCAGGGTCTTCACAGAAGTGATTCCGATGAAGAACAAGAACTGCTTCCTTTAGGGTCAATGCAGGATGCTCTGAAAGTAAGTTTTGTACAAGCATATTGACAATGAAGTGACTGTACAGGGTGTTCCTTAAAAGATCTAGTGAAATTTTAATCCTGGATGCTACACATCAAATCGAAAGTTCATCCATGGATCTGGAAATGCACACTCAGTTCGCATAATTACAGCATTTATGAGACAAACAGAACTGAAATTATGCGACTTCACCCTGTGTTATCTCATGAAGGGAAGCTTTGCTCAATTTTATGTTTGCTTTAGTCTGATGTATAGCATCCTGTGGTTAAAATTTGACCTTTTAGGGACACCCTGTAATTATTACTAGTAACAGGGTGTTCCTAAAATATCTAGTTGGCTAATTTTGTGATTTGAAAATAAATGTTTGCTGAGTTTATTTATTCATTATTTTTGTTTTGCCATCTTATAGACTGCTCAAGCTCATCAGCAAATTTTGCAAAGCAACATCAACACACTGCCAGCTCTCCTAAGTGATGAAAGATTAAAAAATAGTGAGTTTTTTTACAAAGTATATATTTGTAGTTAGTCCTTGTTAATTCCGTTTAAATGTTCAGTTTTTTTAACTTGTAAGGTGAATTACTGCATATTTTTATTTTTTATTTTGTTGTGTTAAAAGGTGCCTTTGAAGAAGTCCATCAGTGGTTATGTCAAGTGTCTGAAAATGCAGGCAAAATGATTACTAGTTTGCAGCACTGTTTAACAATATTCACGCAACAAGAAGAGGTCAGTTCAGAATCAAATCAATTTTAATTCGCATGAATCGAAATTCGCATAAATCAAAATTTGCATAAATCAAAATTCGCCTAAATCAAAATTCGCATAAATCAAAGTTTACATAAATAAAAATTCACATAAATTATATCAAATCAAAATTTGTGTAAATCAAAGTTCGCATAAATCGAAACTTGCAGAAACCAAAAAAAATGGAATTGCTCAAAAATGAGCATTAATTGAATAACAAATTGCTCAGATTGCATAAAATTTTAAATTCGCCTAAAAGTCGAACCATGCAGAAATCAATAGTGGAATTATTTTTCTTCATTATGTACTTACATAGAGTATATGAAGAGTTTGCTTGAGAAGCGTTTTTTTGTCTTTTAACGTACTTGTTTTCTTCCCGCAACCAGATTCGGCAGTTGCAGCTAAAACAAGAGCAAGAAAAGTGCCGCGTGTTGGAAGATGCCTTACACGTCCTGGCCAAAGAGCATCACGAACTTGAGCAGTCCATCACTTCGCCGTTTCACGCGCCGAAGAAAAATCGCTCGCCTCGCTTCTATGATACTAGTGATGATGAATTTTACGATGCATTCGAAGGAGGTAAGGATTCCGTGCCTTAATTATACTCTCTCGTTAAGATTCACATAAAGCAGCAGTGCGGGTCGGTGAATAAAGTTTTTTGTGTTGTCCGATGATCGGTGCTAATCCGTCATCCGGAAAGGGTTGTGCTAGAGAAAACATTGTTTTATATAGTTTATTTTTATATCTCTTAGCTCTTGATGTTAAATAATGTTTAAAAAATATTTCGTTGGTTGTATTCATTAACTACTTCATTTCTAATCTTGACGTGAATGATGAAAAGAAAAAAAACATAATTTATTTATATTTTTTGTTTTTTTATACAAGTGCTGTTTATAAATCGGTGAATGCAAAGAATAGTTTATGGTACAGATATACTGTATCAATAGTTGATTAAAAAATTTGTTGATTTTTATATTCGTTTTTTTTTTTTATTATTAAATTACACTGGGTTATCCAAAATGTTAGGCGAACGGTTGAATTGAGCATATACATGTATGGATTACAGAACAATATTAAAATAAGTTGACAGGAATTTTAATCATAAATTTGAAGGTGCCAAAAAGTTTTTGCCGTTTTTCTAATAAAATACGTTAATTTTGAGTTACGCCCTTATTCCACCAAACTCCTCAATTGCTATTATCTGCTATACATTTCTCTAATCCTCACATTACTCACATATGCACAATTCAACAAGATACTTAACTTTTTGATGACACGTGTTTTTTAATGTTGGGGGTGGCGTTCGTATAAATTAACAATAACTTGCATCGAATTAAAATGGAGTTGTTTGCGGTAGATCATTTCAACGAATCATCTACACAAATGTCCTCGGTTATTCGGTTTACTGAGGTTTCCTCATTAGCGTATGCATTTTAATTATATAGTCTCGAGGGCTTGTAACCTTAGAACGTACTTTTGCAGAGTGGTTACATAATCCTGGTTCATTGTTTCGAGGTGCATTTTCCAGTAGCAATTGACATGTTTTGTCTGCTTTATTAACAGAAGATAAGCTCGCTCAGAAGGATTTGTTTTCAAAGGAATTCAGTCTCAGACGACCGATAAGAATGTTTCTATAACCCATTCATGCGAAAACTGCAATTCGATCAGGTTGAACATTTTGCATTATGAGATTATTACGTATTAGATAATTAGATTAGTTAGAATTTTATTAATACGGTTATTAAATTATGTATTAGAGTAGTTTGTGGTTTTATAATATTGTAAATTAAAGTAAATAACTGTTGTATGTGTTTCTAATTTAAAAACAAGTACCGGTACATTAAAAATGGTTCTTAAGCATACCCTTTAAAATACTGTCATATACAGATATAATATTGAATATACATGAAATATCCATTTTTTATTTCTGCATGTTTCGAGTTTATGCAAATTTCGATTTATGCGAATTAAAATATCTTTTGAGTAATTTGATATTCAGTTTGTGCATGTTTTTTTTTGTGCAATTCAATTGTTGATTTTTGCATGTTTCGATTGATGTGAATTTTGATTTTTTATGCGAATTTCGATTTATACGAATTTAAATTGATGCAAATTTTGATTTATGCGAATTAAAATTAGTATAATTCGATGTTCAATTTATGCATGTTTTTTTGTTTGTTTTTTTTTAGAGTAATTCAGTTTTTGATTTTTGCTCGTTTCAATTGATGTGAATTTTGATTTTTATGCGATTTTTGATTTTATGCGATCGTTTAGTAATTCGATATTTGATTTATGTGCGATTTTTTGAGGCATTCCATTTTTTGATATATGCAAAGCACTTGATGCGGTTCTCGTTTTAACTTGTTTTATGCCTTTTTTGGTACATTGGACTATGCAGTATATTCTCATCAACGACAGTAGATGGCAGTATGCATTCAATTCCCAGCTCACAAAGTCACTAACAATTGAAGCTAATTTATAAAGAGCATAAAAAAAAACCAAGCCAAAATTGTGAACTTGTCAAATTTAAATATGGTGGGTGGAGTCGTCACCATCATGTAGTTGTTTATCCTGTTTTTTCTTCCATCACTTGATATTTGCTAATCCTTTTTATCTAACACGTATCCAATATCATTCGATGATTGATGTTGAATCAGCGACTTCTTGTTTGAATTACGTAGTTGGCAGAAAATTATTATTCGATCATGTAAAAAACCATTTATAACAAACAAACACACACACTAACACATGCCTGGTCACGGCACCAGGATGATAGAAGAGCTTCATGGGAAGAATCGGCCTTAAGAATTTTTCCGAAGTGTTTACATCACTCCGACTGAAAAATCAAACTGGTGATATTTAGTTCAAGGAGAAGGCTTTCTTACATACAGGAAAAAGTTCACCATCTAGTTTCAGACACTTGTTTGTCACGCTCAGTTTGTTGTCACATTGCCTTAGTTTTCGCCAAACTTTGCTAGACAGTAGTGAGTTTGGTGATAGGACGTAAAAGGAGGTCATCACAGGTGTGAGATGAGGTAACAAACACACACACGTCATTAAGTAAGGTGGAAGAAGAAGAAAATAATAATAATAATAATAATAATAATAATAATAGCAAGATTGGCTGTTTGTGAAATTCTCATACTATGAGCATGTTGTGGAAAGGTTTTTGGAGTTACTTCAGCTTGGACGACGTGGAGAAGAATAAAAACGTGGTTTCACATATGGAAGGTGATTTATTTTATTTTTTGTTTTATTTTTTGTTTTATTTTTTGTAACGGATTCGGTTAGGGTTTGGTGACATTATTACATCATATTATAAATGGCCTAAATTTCGTATGTGATGGTATGTTTTTATTTTATTACGGATATCGTTTAATATTGGCCTATTAGGAATTAAGTGACATTACGGACGTGATGTATCGATTAGTGATAAGGAAGTTTTTTTTAACAAGTGTTGAAAATATTTTATATAATGATGATTTTTATCTTTTATTTTTGGTAGTTCCACTTGATGAATCAATTTTCTTCCACAAAAATCGCATAATAGTAAATCAACTATCGAATTTATTTTGCCATTGGTTTTTATTAAAATCTTATGGGGAATCAACAAGTACTTTAAAAATGCTTTTTTAAGCATACTCTTTATATACTGTCATATACAGATATATTGTATGTACATACATAATACAAAAATAATCCATTTTTTGATTTTTTGCATGATGATTCGATTTAGTCGAATTAAAATTGATGCAATCTTTTGAGTAATTCAATTTCTGCATGTTTTGAGTAATCCCATTTTTTATTGATGAATTTTGATTTATGCGAAATTTGATTTATTAATTTATAAATATGCGATTTTGTTTTTTCACATTGGACTTGTGGTTTTTTTATTTATGCAAAGGACTTAATGCGATTCTCGTTTTATGCGTTTTTTGTTTGTTTTACATTGGACTATACAGTTTATGCTTGTAAACGACTTTAGATGGCAGTATACGTTCAATTTCCAGCTCACAAACTCACTCATAACTGAAACTAATATAAAAAGTATAAAAAGGTAGTTCATTATACTTTTCACACTGTATAATATATATAGGTGCGTTCAAACAAAACTTTTCATTATTATTTTTATTGACATTATAACTATATATGAACAAATAATTTGCCAGGTTTTTTATCAAGGTCAAAATATTTGGGTTTGGTTTTGTTTTTCTTTTTACATTATGCCAATTATGGTTTTAATTATGTTTTGCAGACATGTTAATATCAGTGCGTCTATTTAGTATCAGGAAGATTGCATGCATGGTTTAAAGTACAAAGCAGAGATAGTAAGTAATAAAATAAGAGGAAAAAAATTTGTAGTGAATATTAGAAAGTTTTTTTAATATGGTGTTGAAGAAAACAAAGAGTTTCATTGTTGGCATTGCATGTTTTTATCTCATCAATGTGTTTGTGTTTCCATAGTCACCATAAAATATTTTATATATATATATCTTATAAATAACAGACACCATCATAATGGATTGCTATTGCAGTGTTTATAATTTGCAAATTACACGATTTAATAACCATGTATCAAAATTACTGCACAGGTAGGACATAAAGTGAACTTCAAAAAACGTGGATTTGTCAAGTCATTTTATATGTTATGGGTAGACTTTGGTTTTAGGTTGGTGGGCGGAGTTTAGGTAAAATATCATGGTACTTTCCAGTTATAGCGAGGCCCGTCTGATGTTGCTATTTTCTTATGGGTTAATTCACTTGGTTATGGGTTTATTTCGCAAGTTTGGTTAGGAAAAACAAAGAAACGTATTAAATGTATGATTTGTTTTGTTTTCCTAACCTAAATTGCAAATAAACCCATAACCAAGTACAAGGAAATAGCAACATCAGATGGGCCTCTCTATAACCGGAAAGTACCAATATCGTTAACGTAATTGGAATATTTTAATTTTGTTGTTGTTATTAACTAATCTAACCTAGTGTTATGGGTGCATATACCAGGTTAGGTTAGGTAGAAAATACGTTGAAATATTCCATTTATGTTAACGGTATTTTACTAAACTTCGCCCACCAACCTAAAACCAAAGTTTACCATGTTTTATGTCATTTTATTTTGCAATAAGAAATGGCATAACATGCATAAGAAATGCATGTTATCTGTTATATGGAATCCCATTTGTTTATCATTATAACCAATAAGCAAGAACTTTAAAGAAAAAATTATTTTACGGATTGGGTAGATTTTTTCATTACCCTCTGACGTTTTGCCTCCCTTCTAGAGGCTTCATCGGGTAAAAAAAAAAAAAAATAGAAAAGTAAGAAAAAAGAAGAAAGGGTGCTTGAAAGACACAGATGAACTGTTTACACATCCATCTCCTATCCACAATCACAAGTCTCACTTTTGTCCTATTTTTCTTGTTTACCTGACAAAGCCTCTAGAAGGGAAGCAAAACTTTGTAGAGGCATGAATTATCCAGAGTCATAGTTTGTTTTGAATGTGCTACTCTTGCCATCTGTTGCAATATATGGCTGTATTTGCATTCGAGTGCTTGTATTTGCCAAATGCTTTTTTGTTCATTCATTTTTTATCATCTCGGTAACTATGTTTATTATAATCTAAAAATGCTATGAAAAAACAGACAGCCTATTTTTTTCTACCACTGGCAAAGTTGTAGCAACGATAAAAAGTGATAAAAGGTAATATTGAAATATATCGCATAAAATAATCAACCTATTTTATCAGTAATATGACACATTTTGCGTGATGTGTATATTTGTTGGTTTGAAATGATGCAAACACTTAGTACATTTTTTAAAATCCGAAGTACGAGTTTGCGGTAAGGTTACAACATATTTGTTTCATATTTATGTGCAAAGCTAATAGTTAAGTTTCGTATGTATTTTTTTAAAACTTTTATTTCTGAGTGTTCAGAACAATATTTTTTAATTGCTACTTTTTGTTATCTTATATGAGTGATTATTTTTTCAATCATTATCATTACCCTACAAAAAAAAGATTAAAACGGTTCAATGTGAAAAATATTGGGAATGAAGTGCATTCACATTTGTGACTTTTGTTCACATTGCATCAGTGCATTCATGTTTTCTGTATTTTTATATACAGTATATATATTTTATTTTGGAACTTCGCACATTCCATTGGGACCATTAGGCCTACCGATATATTCGGTTTACAGGAAATGATAAAGTAAATTTACAATGGCGCTATTATACTAGCTATAAAATATAGTTTAAAATACTTGTATACAGATAAACCTCTTTATCCGAAAGTTTTGCGCATTTGCGGTTTTTAGTTTTTGTTTTGAATAGTGCAAGTATTTGACTACACAACTGCAATAAAAAGCACAGTAAATAACGCCATTTGAATTGTCCGAATTAGTTTATACTTTGCTCAACTAGATGGCATTGTTTTCAAGATAGATAATAGTTTCACTCATAGATGGTAGGGCAGTACTATCTGGTAGATAGATTGTAATAGAAATTTATTTTGAAGTACATATGATTAGCCCAATATTGCTTTACGTTCAAAAAGTATTAAGGGCTTCTGACATGTCATTTTAAGTATTGCAACTTAAGCAATTATTCTCATAATTGAAGAGCTTATTTCCAAAACGTCTTATCTCCATTTTAATAATTTTTGGCTTGGACAACTATCTGTGCATATGCGAAGTCTATGGTTAACCTGTTTTCCGGAAAAATCGTGTTTTTGGATTTAAGACGTTTTGAAAATAAGTTCTTCAATTGTTGTAGGTATGCATTCGTTTCTAGACCGTTGTTTATTTTAACTTTCTGCTTTGTTTTGATGCGTGGCATCTGTGGTTAAAATTTGACTAAACCTTTCAGGAACACCCTGTACGTATATGCTTATTTAACAGTGTCAGTCGTATTAATCTCTAACTTGTCAGAATCTTTAAAAACTATAATTTACAAACATGACATTGAAAAAAAATGAGACTCGTTGCTACTGTTCCACTCTTGTAAGAGCGAATTGAGAGAGTTACAGGTATCGGGTTATTTATGTCAATTGTCAATGCTTAAAGAAAAAAAATTGCTAAGTTGTAAGTTATTATTTACAGTGCCTTGGCTTATTTTTTTCTTCTCCAGACTCGGACGATGGTTCTCCTAATCATCCAGCAATCATCTCAAGTAGCACGAGCTTCTCATCTCTGTCCACGTTAGTTGCTGAAGATTTGTCTGAATTGGCTACTGCCACACAGGGATTGTCCATCGCCACTCTCGGTGCTAAAAAGGCATCTTCCAACGAAACTTCTGAATGCAGCGAAGCAGGCACGTTGTGCTCGTCATCAGATAACCTGCAATTGCTGCATCATTCATCTTTATCGTCTCGAAGCGAAACTTTGTCTTCCTTGGACAGCAGCCATTACGTCTCAGTGGCCAGTAGAACTTCCAATATGAGCCAGTCAACGGATAGGCGTCATCGGAGGACTCGCCGGAAAAGAAATGATAGTGCCATGAAATGCCCAAACGTTTTGCCAAACTCAAGGTAGGATGTTATGTTTTGTATGCTCTTTGTGTTGGTTGTAGTTATATTCATTTGGTAATATCAGATGTATGCATATATCTCATATGGGATTTCCTGTTTAATTTAATGTGTAGAGACTGTGATTTTAAACATGTGTGCTTACTGTTGCTTTTTCTTTGCATCCAGTTGCTTTTAATTGGTTGGTATAGTTTCATTACAAGCTAAAACGAACTTGTGGCTGACTTTTTGACGGTCTCAGTCCAACTTCTTTGAATTTGATGAACTATTACACATACTATTCTACACGAGCTATGTGGATTTTATTTATTTTTATTTTGAATACAAAGACAAAAAAGTTCTTGTTTATTTTTGCCTGTGATCAAAATCAAATCGGGCTTTTTTCTTCCAATTACCTGTTAGGCGATTGCTTGTCTTCTGTAGTGGAACATCTTTTACATTGCGATTCTAACGATTAAACAATTTGGGCATATACAAAAGATATATTCCCGTTGGGCATATACAAAGGGTATATTCCTATTGGGCATATACCACAAAAGGTTCCTGGTTCAGGTTGAAAGTAAAGTAGGCTATGTTCATGTAAAGTTTTTCGGTTATCAATGCATACTTTGATGTCTATCTACAGATTTTGTCATTCTGGAAAGCATTTTTCTACAGAATGCCTGGTTTAGCCAATGTGTGAAGTTTGCTTGGGAATAGTTAACGTTAATCAAGAATTTAGGTTGGGTTTAAATTTTGGGTTAAATTTGTTTTCAGAGAAATGTTGTAAACTAACCTAAAGTTTTTTCATACTTTTTATCTCATATTTGTTTGATACTTTGTTTTTTCATACAGTAGATGTTTTTTCATACTTTGCCAAAACAGGCTATGCGTTGTTTAGAATGTCTGGATTCAGTACATGCAGTTGGTGCGCCCAACCACCATTACTGTACCTATACATTGCCAGTAACATAGATATACTGTAACCCCCTCCCCTATTAATGCACACTGCAAAGCAATAAGTAAATTAAATACAAATAATTCAAAAGGAGTAATCTACAAAACTTAACACGGTTCTTTTGTAGCACTAACTCACAATCACAACCTGTAGATGTGGATCTTGCAAATATAAACTTAAAATATTGACGATCAGATCAATTTTTGCTTATTTAAAAAAAAAATTGCGTATTTACATGGTGTCAAAGTATATGTCTACGATCTGTTATTAAAGACAGTACGACATTGGAAGAGAAATAACAATTTTGATTTTGAAAAGCATCCATTCAAATACTCCCATTCCCACGAATCATGTTCCATTATATACAATATATTCGAGTTACCATTTATACAGTTAAGTTACCAACAACGAAATTTTGCTTTTTGCACAGTAGGAATCATGTCAGCACAATATGCGATGCACCCAGGTTTATATGGCTGTCAAGTTCTTTATCAGTTGGTCTAATTTATTAACACGGTGATGAGTTTGAGCGCCATCTGAGCTCCAAATGACATGCCTTCAAGTAGTTGGAGTGCCTCTCGAAATTAAATTCCTACCTATCTACCTTTTGCTTTATTCCTTTCCTTTTTTGCTCGTGAATCAATATTAGTGGTTATGTGCAAGTGAGCCTAGAGAAATGGAAGATGATAACTGTGATGTTTTGCAGTTTTCGGTGGTTTCATTGTCTCAAAAAGATGCAGACGACAGTTTTCAAAGTCTCTTTCCTTGATGGAGCTGGCAGACGTTGAAGATGTTTTTTTGGGGCAATTTTTGGTGGTTTTGTTTTGGTTTACTTGACTCAACTTCATATGGGTAACTTGTCTCTTGGCACAAGACTTATTCACCCAGAAAATCACCCATAAACTGGAATGACCCACTTTTTCAAAACTCCTCAGTGCTGGTACTGTAGTTCTTCAAAATTAAAAAGCGCTCATAGGCGCAAAATTCTAAAGTCTATTTGTGCTGTTTTATGGGTTCGTTTAATTTTTCATGAAGATGCATACATAATTTTTTAACATAACATATATGGATAATCTATGTGCTATTCTATCAATTTCAAACGGCTTGCATCTTCAGTAAAATTCTGTGCTCTAATGGACGAGAGGTTATATACTACGATTACAAGTTATATTATGTTGGTGTACTAGTATTTCACAGTTATACATAACTACAATATCGAAGTTCATTTTATTGGAAGAAAATGTCATGTGGTGGGAGACAGTTTTTATTTGACATTTTGAAAGTCAAATTGGCATGTTTTTTGCTCATACGGTTTGAAGAATATGAAAAATTCTCCAATCCTTGACTTTTATCGATTTTCATCGGTACGGTAATGGCATTCCTTTTTTATTTTTTGAAGTTGTTTTTATTACCCTAGAAGTTCAACAGTTGATAGTATATCACCTGGAAATAATCCCCTGTTGTTTGTTATCTGGATCACTTAAAACAAACTGAAGATAAAAAATTGGTAGTGGTGACACTGAGAAAAATTATGTAACTCTTGTATGGACAACTTCATATCAGAATTAGTAGTTACTGTTTATGATGGTTTCTGTTCTTTGGACGTTGCCCAGTGTTGTTAATGGGATTTAAATAACATTGACCATCTATAGCATGTGACACGCCCTTTTTATTGCTACGTTTTTTGGTAGTGGGTCAAGGTAATCTATGTATTAGCCTGCTGATGCAAAAATCGTTGGATATTTTCAAAGACATCGTTATAAGAATAAGTACAGTTAACTCGTTCACCATGGTTTTTAGAGGATTTGTGATTTTCAATTTAGATTAGGTTTATTTCTGTTAATTCTAAAAATGAATTAAAATGGTAAATAATATTTGAATTGTCCACCAGCGTTAGTTTCTGTTTTGGTTTACTAGATGGCGTTAGTTTCTTCATAGATAATATTTTCATCCATAAATGGTAGTAAATTACTATCGGGTAGATAGATGGTAGTGAAGATTACATTTGATAATTAGTTCACTAGGAACTCTAACGAAACAGTCTCAAAAAGTGCTCAATGTACGTGTATGCCTTACACTGCAGTTCACTGGTGCTATGCTGAAAGCCTTTAGGTACTCTATTGTTTTTATTTCTATTTTGGTTGGATTGTTCGAAATAAATGAAATGATACTGGATTATGATTAAATGGACCATCTACAACTTTATTGTGAGACTTGGTAGTTACCACTCATGGTTTCCAATGTAACGAGGCGATGATCTTGAATTTAATTTCAAGGTATGATCTTGAAATTTAATTTCAAGGTCCACGAAAATGTCACCATTTTAAAGAGATTTGTCAAGGTTCTGTTACATTCCAAATATTTCAAATAGCCTTCAAGTATTCCCATGAAACCGTACTTTTGACTCACTCCGTATAATTTCATACAGTCCAATAGTCCAATCTTTATATATAGTCCACTGCAGCGCTCTCTTCTTAAGTTCACTCAATCATGTGGTGTTACATCTCACTCTGAACTGTAATCTAATTTTGAAACTCCGTTTAGAGAAAAATATGGCTTTTTAATGGACCCTGTGTGCAGTTAGTAAAACAATGTAGTTAACAAGCTAGCTTTGGAACCATATTGCAAAGTTAAATGTTCACAATGCAGTGTTTATTTATTGCCAAGGCATCATTCTCGTTGATGTCACGTTCAGAAAAACTTGATTTACAATACATTGCTACCGAGCTTTTGTTTGGCGATATTCATTTTAATGTCTTGCACTTAACATCATCACAAGAGATATTTCATCATCACTGTCGTCAACCACACGCCGTTAACAAATTGCTATCCGAAAGCTTTTCTTTTCTGACGTAATATGAAGTTTACACATTGCAAAACACTGTCTGGTTCAACGTTCTCGAACTTAATTGACGTGTTGTAAACTGAATTAATGAGATATTAAATCTTTTGTGGAATCTGTATGGAGAGAACGAACTCTAGATTAACTTTGAAGTCGAAGTGGTTTTAGAGTTATAGCATGGAGTCATAAGTTAGGTTCTACGAGTTACAAGTTAGGGCCTAACTTTTATCTCCATGGTTATAGCGAAGAACCAATTGAGGAGTTGGGTGGAAAAACGGTGTAAATCCACTTACATTGTTATTCCTTAAAATGCATATATTGAATTGTTTTAGACCAGTTCTATATAGCATGAATAAAAACATTGGGTTACCTATAATTTGCACTTTTGGACTTTTTGGAGCAAGAATATGAAACTCGACTATTGTAAATCTGAAATTTTTTGTGATTTCTTTCATTTTGTCGCTTTGCTTCTTGGTTGTTTCATTTACTCGCTCGTTTCAATTCCAAAACAATGGAAATGATGCTGATTTTTGGAAAAACGGCGTCAATGTATTTATAAATTAGCATGATATTTGGAACAACGGTGGCGTCATTGCATTTTTAAATTAGCCCATTACTTGAGGCCTGTCAAATAAAGTTAACAGATTTTTTGAAAATTCTGTCAATTTTCCTTCTGTTTATATACAGTTGACAGGATTTTATTCAAAATAAAAATTTTCTTCAGTATCCTAAAAATGTTCATAACACACATGACTAAAAATAAAAGCATGGGCGCTTTTAACTCGTTCCTTTGACTACAAACACCTTATACTGTATATCATCGTTAACTTTCAATAACCTTATACGGGTTCAAAATTTTACTCACATCCCCTATCTCGTTGGCGCCCACGCTTTTAGTTTTAGTCATGCATGAACATTTTTAGGATACTGAAGAAAATTTTATTAATCTTAAATTTGAAGGTGCCAGAAGTTTTTGCCCTTTTTCTCAAAACTAATTTTGTGACTTACGTCGTTATTCTACCCAACTCCTCATTTCATAGTCGACTTACAGGCAATATACGTTTTCGACCACGAATCGATTTTTTTATCACGTCATCTGTATATTTTATTTTGTGTTTTTTATCATCAGGTTATTATACGAGTTTTCCATCTAGACACGGCGACAATGAATCAGACGAGGAACCTGTTGTTCGATTATGGTTCGATAAAATTTTTACATGGTCATTGTATAACAATGTCTAGGTTTGATGGCAGATAAAACAGCAGCAGCATACGTTTCACTTGTTGGCTGCTGCTGCTACTGCATGAGGTTGTCAAAGCAGCCAACTTAGTTCCGGACTTCCTTTTGCAATTCTCTTTCTCTGCCCACCTCCCGTTTTTACCCCTCAACCCAGTGTCGAGGAATGGATCCAGTCAGGTTCATTCTCAATTATTGATCCACAAACTGTACGCTGGGCTGCCGTCGCCTCCTCCGCTGTTTAGCTACTGCCGCGTTCGATCCGGCACCAGCAGGATTGGGAAGTTGTGGAACAGCCATTGCCAGACAGGATGGCACCAAACCTGACTGTACACCGTACTTTGCTCTGTCAGTCCAGCATCAGCAGAAGCGTACGTCTGTTGTGCTTGTAGACTTGTGTTAACAGCTTGTGCTCTGTAGTGGTTAGTCTACACTTCCGATTGTAGTGGTTGGTGGTGGTGGTGACATTTCGAGGGACCAAAGATGGATGCGTAATACCTGGTGTTTCAGATTCCCATCTTAAAATATATTTTTCATTGCCTTCTCTCGTGATCCCTACTTATTTTTTTTATATACCCTCTGTAAAAATCCTTATTTCTCCCCCCCCCCCCCCGATAGTAATAATAATTGTTGTTGAATTACCTCTAAGCCATGGCCGAAGATGTTCCGTTACAAGAAGAAAATCAATCACCTTACAGGTAATTGGAAGAATACAAAAAAAAATCCACGCTTGTTGAATTAATGAACAGTAGTTAGGATTTAATTATTATTTTTTTGTTATACACGTAACGCAAGTTTCATTATGCTATAATTTGTCCTCGATTATTTATACAGTCTTAGATTCATTACTGAATCCACACACATTTTTTATTTTATGTATTTTTTCATTGTATTGTTTTGCACTAGAAAGCGGTAGTTTCATTACTCAGTGGGATACATCAAATTTCGTTTTTTACTCAACGTTTTGTTTTATTTGAATTTTATTTCATTTATATATATACGCACACTTTGTTTATGCATGTTCTAGAGAAACATTTTTCTGGGTTATTTTTTGTTTTGAACAATTTATCTTTATTTTCATTTATGTAAATTAGATACATGATATAACTACGATAATACGATTTTACCGAACATTGAGCTGTCGTACTTATACAACAAGAACATCAAGTTTTACATATCTTTTTTTAGTGCATACTGTTGTATAAGCATCCAAGACCTATTAATCAATAATGCTCTTCCGTTCTTCTTTCATGTCACGCGTTTCTCTTCCAGTGTGACAAAAAAAAAATGGATGAAATTATTATTTTTTTTTGAGGGCTTTTTGTTTTTCCACGAATTAAACATTCACAGCATGGTGTAACTGACTTTTTATTATTGTATCTTTTGAAGCGAATGATGCTGTTTTTTTGGTGTAAACGAACTTTTGTGTGTGCTTTAAGTGTAAATTATGTATGGGCTTTTGAAGCACCGTTAATTAATATGATGTTCGCCTTGTGGGAAGATTTGGTGAAATTTTATTTTTTAATGTCGCCACTCAGATTTGGTAAATCCTCTCAATTGGAATTTAGTAGCCAAGTCAAAAACATTCAAAATCAAATTTCCACCTTTAAAACGAAAAACAAAATTAAAATAAGTTAGTGAAATGATATATGAAACAAATTGACTTGATGTGAAATCAATTTATTGGTTGTTTTATATTTACTTTTTTGTTTTTTTTCAGTACCCTTAACGATTTTGTAACTTTTTCGTCAATAGAGTATGTGCATTATTTGCAATATATGGTGTTGATATGTGTTTTAAATGTCACAAATTTCTCTTTGCTCATCTAGTTTATTTCACCACCAAAAATGTTATAATACAATACAACATATACCTTTATTACAATACATATTTTTAATTTTTATTATAATATAATATACACCTTCAATACAACATTTTGATAATACAATGAATATACATATCATCACTGTACACTATTATTATAATACAATATTACAGTAATATTACAATATTACAAGTTTTAGTAATATTGCATTCGTTTTATTCTCCTCCACAAATTAATTGTCTAAATATAAAGTCTTTTATTTGTATTTTAGTTACCATAGTTTCTACTTCACATAGTATGCTATGGTTACTACTGTATCCAAAAATGGTGACCTAGGTTATGATAGGTTATTGATCAATAGGTATTTCTTATATTGCAATTAGGCAACCATAGCATGTGAAGATATTTGTTCTCTTTGTTTATGTTATAGTTATGGCTTATCTTATAGTTATGGTTTTTCATCATTTGTGCTAAGTGGCTTTTTACTTGTTGTCATGGAAACATTCCATGGACAGAGAGAGAGAGAGAGAGCAACTTGCTTTTTATAGTTGTAACTAGAAAGTATCTAATGCTGTAGCATGAGGAGTGAAGATCATTCACATTGTTATGGTGAATTCCATGGATAACATTGTTTACACTCACGTTGTTATGGTGATTCATCATTACTAACTCGCCATCATTACTATTATGCCAGACAGACAGTTTTCAGTGAAATCTTACACAAGTCCATTAAAAATGCTTTTTAAAGAATACATTTTACATAGTTTTTGCGTTATGCGAATTTAGATTTACGAGTAATCTAGATTAATGCGAGCTTTGAGTTACGTGATAAATTCGATTTATGCGAGTTTTGAGTGATTCCATTTTCGATATCTGCATTGTTCGATTCGAGTTTCGCAGTGTTCGATTCGCTTTTTGTTATATTGGTATAACAAACCAGTATATTATCATAAACACCTGTAGATGGCAGTATAAATTCAACTCATTCAATTCCCCGCTTACTCACTCACAAACAAGTAAAGCTTGTTTATTCTTAACCACAAAAGAGGATTTCTAGGAAAGTCATCTTCAAGACACTTTTGGAGATATCACATTTTTAAAGCTTCATCTTCAGTTGTAACTTAATATAACTTAGTATCATTTGTATATTAGTTGACAATATAGTAATCATATTAGAACAATGGACGTTTTTCACAAAGCATATTTTTAACAATATGTACATTTTGTTAACTGGGATAGAACTGAAAATAAGGCGATTTGCACAAATGCTATTTGTTATTGGGAAAAGTGTTGTGGAGATTAAAGGGATGCTGTATTATTGATACATGGATGCCAAGAATTATTATCAGTTTAATATATTTTCAATCAGTATTTTTTAGTGAAGTACATTGAAAAAACAACAAAACAAACTGGATAATTTAAAAATCTTGATCATTGTTTTCCAGAGAGGGAAAAAATAAAGTTAATCGTTAAATGCATATAATGATAATTCAATTATGATAAGTTGTACAATTGGTATGTATCGTTAATTTACGGGTCAAGGTTTTTTTAATTTTCGCGTTTGGCAACAAGACTGTGAAATAATTAATCTATTCTTTGTTGCATATGTTAAGTGAAATCATGTAACGAATCAGCCACATAATGACTGATTTTCAACACTTTATTTATGTTTTGTTTTTTTATTGGAGATACATGATAACTTCCTGTGAAGATTAAATTCATACATGAACATACATCTTTGCCAGAAACATGGCCAATAATAGGTTGTAAACATGTTTCACGTATAACAAAAAAATTAATAATTTTTTTAGTGTAATGCTTTTTTTTTTGGCGTATACTGTATGAATTTATTGTACAAAAATATGCTTGCAATGTATAGAACAAGAATTTGATATCTTATTCATCGTTGAGCAAATTTCTTTACCACTCGATGTAACAAGCGTATCGACAGAAAACTATGTCAATTCGTATTTTTTTTCAAACGTCTTGAAAAGACTTTTAAAGATGATGCTTGTGTTTGCTTTTGTGTTGTTTAAATAGTATACAGTTGGTATCTTGGAATGACATACTGATTTTAAAGTGTTTTTCTTCTGCCAATATGCAATATACAGGGTGTTCCTCAAAAGTCTAATGAAATTTTAACCATGGTTGCTGTGCATAAAAACAAAGCAAAGTTTAAAAGCCTAAAAACAAAGCAAAGAGCTCGTATGAACATGGGTATAGAAGTGCATAGGTCTACTTATTTGCATACCTACGGTAACTATAAGACAATAGATCTATGCACATTATGTGATTTTCATCCTGTGTTATCTTGGAAGGGAAGCATTTCCGGATCCGTGTTTATGTGGAGTGCTTGCTTTGTTTTGACGAATAGCATCCATAGTTAAAATTTGATCTTTTAGGAACACCTTGTACAGCAATCCCCTGGGTAGTGCTGTTGATTGGTTCTTGACAGATATCGAGCTCTTAATCCCCTCCCCCCCCCCCAAAAAAAAAACAGTTGATTTCTCATAAGAATCAATAGAAATCAAATTAAAGTGCTCTCATTGTATATTTATCTGCATACAATTTTTAAACATATCGAACGCCCATCCTCCCGCACTAGTGCATTACATTACGAAATATGTAAGTTATTTACTGTAATTGCAAAAATTTTATTAGACTTTGATGTCCAAGTTTATGCAGTGCAAGTAGTTAGTGTTGGAAATAATATCAGATCCTCAGATGCATATTTTTACACTGTTGCAATTTAACTATTGTTGCAATTAGGCTGTTCCAAAAATGAAATATACTAGTTGGTTGTGTTGGTGTTCATGTTCCAATATTATCAGGTTATGGGCCCAGCACTCTTCCACTGCTTAGTTTAAGATTAAGCATAAAACAGCTATTCACAGGGTAAAGAAAAAAGTTACACCGATACGGTGCTAATTGAACAGCATAAAAACGAGGGGATTGTTGTATATTAAAATGTGTAAAGTTTGCACATTGCAAGAAACAGCAGACGAACGGCAAAATTACAAGATCAACATCTGCAAATTTTAGGACATCAAGAGAAACCACTATTGTACCGAACAATAGCTTGAATTGAATGGTTTTTAATTACAGGTCATGTCTTCCAGTGCCGATGTTTGCACGCAATGACTATAGTGTTTGGAGTATTCTAAAACAGTGTATTGGAAAAGTAAGTTGCGTTATTTTTTTCTATGTATTTATAGAAAAATAAACCACCCTTTTATTGATCGACAAATACCATGTATCACCCTTGTATCCTTTAGTCTTCAAGATTTTCGGTGAAAGTTTGTTACCAAGTTATCAAATCAAAAATTCATCTCTATGCAGGGTGTTCCAAAAAAGTCTGGTTACATTTCAATCACAGATACTACAAACAGATTTTAAGAGACCTATACAATTATGTAATGTGTTATCTCAGAAGGGAAGCATCTCCAGACCTATTTTTGTATGCTTTGTTGGTTAAAAATTAACTACAACTTTAAGAAACAACCTGTATCAATATAATAATAGGCTAAATAGACGATTTCCATAATACGCGCGTGCTGTCTGGTGGCAATTAGCAGAAGTGGTGAAGTTGAAGAATAACATG